>JAOQMS010043027.1:0-12575 GCA_027563885.1 Erythroxylum longipes
TATTTAATTCAATTAATTAGAAATTTATATGAAAAGTTAATAAGTTAACAAGTTAAAAGTTATTGTTAAAATTATGAGCTACATTAATTACAAATTTTTAACTTACTTAAATTATTTATTAATTTTTTAATAAATAATTTATTTTTTTTGATGGTGGGCGAGCCACGGGCCTGGCTGGTTGGACCGGCCCACAGTTTGGCCCGTCCACTATTTCACGAGCTACGGGCCGGTCCGCAGCCTGTCCGCCCTTAGCCAGCGGCCCGGCCAGTGGCTCTGCCCATGGGCCGGTCAAATCGGGCCAAAAACCATTGACCGGGCAATGGGCCGGGTCGAGCCCAATTTGACAAGTCTATCCTTTCCTCTCCAAATGCTATTGTTACTTATCTTCTACACTCTTACGAAGTCAATTTTAAGTTGTTTTCTCACTAAAGAATCAAGATCCATATGTTATAGATTTATTTCTATCATGAATTTTCTAATTTTATCTTTTGAATTTATTATTATAAGCAAGTTGATGGCTAAATACTTTTCTATATTTTTATAGGGAAAAACCTAGAGATTATTTTTTGTAAATTGATTTTATTTTATTTAAGATATGTGCTACATTTATGTGAGATATCTTTGACTGATATTATTTCTAATTTATTCATATTAGCGTCTAAATCTAATTTAAAGTAACATGTGGCGAACTTAAGAAAGCATGCTTGTAAGTGGACTGTCGCTTAGGTAAAGGAGGTTGAACGAGGTGCTTATGGGAGATTTAGATGACCTTTTTAGTACTAAGGTGAAATCTTTTACGAGATTTCATAAAGATTAGTGCATTAAAAGGGGTGTAAACAATAACAAAAATATGAGTTAAACGTAAGAGTAGATAGTTGTAATTGGAGAGAGTGCATTTTCAATGTCTCAGAGATCCTACAAGTACAAGAATATATCCTATCTAGGTTAATTGAATAATAAAGTCAAAAGTACTAATCAAAATATGGCTATTTGATTGAATTCTCTTTTGATAAATTTTCTTCTCATTTATTTCTTCAATAATTTTCTAGTTTTTACTTTTATTTTACATTTCATTGTTCAAAAATATATTAAGATCATCTTTTTATATTATTATTCGGCTTTCTATAGTCCATATTGCCTCTTCATATACTTATTATTCTATTGCTTACCAATAAATTATGTACTTGCCTAGGTAGTGAGTGATTAATTCGTAATAAGTAAAACTTTAGAAGCATTAATAACGCGTACAAATAGTCTCAAAACTTTGAGTGACTATCGTTAATGGTCAAACAATTTAATACCTATGGTGATTTTTAATAACTTTTTTTTTATAAAATCGATTTTATAGGGGAGTTGTAGAAAAGAGAATCAAACTTGACAAGAGGTATGATTTACAATTCGTACTTTTTTATATTTATGGATTAATCAAATTATTAACTTAAAAGTGATATTGATTTATGATAAATAATAAAATTTACCTTTTCTTCTGTTCACTTGATGATTTGATCACTTTCTAATTTCCCAGTACAGAGTCCATCATGGTGTATGCTTATTGACTCTATATAAAATATGAATTTTAAGGAAATTTCTGTTACATTTATGATGACAAAAATCACCATTCCTAAAGAAACCACGAATTGTAACACCAACTCGCTCATGCTAACTCCATGTGTCTTCACCACCTTATTCTTGTATTTGTTGCCTACAGTATAAAAGGGAGAGTTTTCATAGAGGTCAAGATTGTTTCTCCATTTTAGCACTCTACTCAAATCTGAATCTTACTCATTATAGTGTTAATGCTAGGGATAACTCCAACGTCATTATTTATAGGCATGTAGCATCAACCATATGAAGATCGCCTAAAGCATCAGCCCAACAAAAAGATTGAAGGCCTAAAGTTCATTCCAGCATAAGTGCCACTATAGAAGACATTACATGGTGTCGCTAGTGATGGAGCGTCAAAAGAGAAGTTGTCACCATCTTAACTTTTACTGATGCTAATGAACAATGAATAAAGCATGAGGGACTCAACAATGACAGGTTAGAATCCTGATAGAGCTACTAAAAAGCATGTACACTAATATTTGGAGCCTAGCGTACAGACCAGCACACCAAAGATTCGACATGACATCTGTTACAGGTTAATTTTGAGGCTATGCAACTCACCTATTTTCAGCGTTGTAATTGCAATCATGTCTCCTCCCTAGATTCAGAAAAATTCGCCCAAACACTTGCAGACAATGCGAATTTATATTGGCTGTCAAGGTTGTGCAAAGTAATTGAAAAAACTTGAGTAATTTGTAAGGAACCAACGAAATTTACTAAACTGTGGGACTTCTATTGCAGAAATGTGGAATACAATACTTGATATATATAACCTTCAGATCCTGTGAAAAAACTACTACAAAGAAGATAACAATTCAAAACACAAGGCATTTGGGCAGTTACATGTAATTGCCTATGTCCAAATACTGTCAAGGCTAATCCATGTGAACCGTCTATGCCTTCATCTGGATCAGCCAATGTGTCTAGTATCTAGCTAATGTTTCCAAGAGTAGGAAATGAGCTTAACGCCCATGACATGTCCATACATGTCTTCATTTAGCTAACAAGACCGAAACCTTATTAAAAATACCTCACCAAAATAGCGTCCAAGTATTCTACTATAATAAGTTCAACCTAAATGTCTTCCTCATGTCTCATCCTTGGTCTAACAGGTGTCTTGTGGCCAAATATATTTAAGGGTCACCGAAAGGGCCTCACAGCATCACTAAAAAGATAATAATCCTATACCATCGTCAGATGTGACTCAGGCGATCACTATAATCTAGATTATGATAACCCTTTTACACCAGCATTTCTGAATGATCCATCACCGCTCATATTCAAGTTGCCATCCCTAGAAGTCTACCGTGGCTAACCTGACAGATTATATGGCAGGCTATAGAGAAATCATGGGCCTTCATAAAGCTTCAAATATGTTGAAATGCAAAGCCTTCTCATCTATGTTGGTTTGGATAGAGAGGAAGGGGTATTAAACTAATGTGTATTTTTTGGAATAATACAAAATATTAGATAAGCATCAATCCCAAAAGGATTATAAGTACTAGTAATAGTTATCATTTTTATCATCTAATCTAACAAAATGAATGATTGATTTAAAAGGAATGATTAACTCAAATGAATTTATTTTGTCGAAATATCAAACGAAAGTAATAAACAAGGCTGAAGCAACCAATTGATAAATAAGATCCAGTTGTACATTACTAGAGAATCTTCCTATGTTTAAATTCATCTTGATTCAATTATTAACTCTAGTTTTTTAGACAAGTAAAAACACAAAAGTTATGTTATATTCTTTTTCAAGAGATAAAACTCATATCCTTAATTTAATTGATTGAATTTTTTTCTAATCAAAACCCCTAATAACACATTAGCTTGTTCTTTAAATTTTGTTGTTAAATTCGACCCTACTTCAGAAGATTTATATGGTCATATCTCTAGGATTCTATTCAACTTTTATTATTCATGTCATGATCTATTCATATACATATGATTTCTTAATCCCCCTATATGAAATCTAGAATTGAATTGAAATGATAAATATCTCAATTCAAATACAAGAAGTAATTATAAAGAATTCACAAAATAACGTAATTCTTACAATAAACCAAATAATCAACCTAAACACATAGTTATGGGGTTCATCATATTAATGTCTATCCCAATTTGGTTCATACTAAGGTAAAGAAAACCAATAACAACCAAGAAAGAACAAAAAAAAAAAAAACTCATTCTCATGGATCTTCAATCTTGAAGTCTTCAATTTAATCTTGATGGAAATCCCTTCTTTTCTCTCCAAAGTTGTTTCTTTCTTGTCTCTAGATGCTTTAGTTGGTGTCTCTAATGATATATAGTCATCTAATCTTTCTTTTGCCCATAAAAACCTAAGAATTTTGAAGCACCATAACCTACACAAGTCAAATAGAACTTGTAATGGTCTTATGTTCCTCTTAAAGGTGGATCCCTAACACAAACCTGTGTTGTTTAGCATCTAATATAGGTTTAACATGCATTGTGTTTTGAACCATATTCCTAAAAAATCATGCCCAAACATGCTCCAACTTGGCTTAGATTTGCCTAAATTCATTCATTATTTATTAAGGAGTTAAAATAAGGCCTGAAAATAAAATATAAACTATGAAAATATAGACTACGCAGTTTCTCTTTCTAAATTACTGTACCTTTATATTTTGGGAAATTTTCTACTATAACTGCGATTAATTTTCTAGATTGGGAAGGCTCTATGGAAGCCTACATAAGAGGCAATAGGTTGTTCCCCTCCTCCAACAATTAGGTTCTCAAAGAAAACCACTTCCCTATTCTTTAGGAAATTAGGGATTTCACACATCAAAAAACTTTAAATAGACAGAATATAGCTACTCTAGTTGACGTAAAAAAGTATTAGAGGAATGTAGTGGCTACTAACATTCCAAAGAGACTCCTAAGCATTTCCAAACCACTGTTGTCAATGACATTGTCACCCCTCCTCTTGAATTACTTCAAAATGGAGTTAAACATTGGGGTAACACTTTGGTGGGATATTTCCAAAACAAAAGGCCTATATTTCCCATACGTAAAGCTGGGCTCTTAGTAGATAGGGCGACAAATGACTAGATAAATTTCTACTCATAGAAGAGGATACTTTCCTGTTTAAATTCTCTAAGGTAGAGGCCTACAGGGAGAAGATTCATCTGACGGGACTACTATGAACTTATAGGCATTAAAGAGGTTTTAACTCTTCAAAATGATGAAAAATATGCAAAACTACATATCCAGAATGTAACACCCCCTATATGGAACCTATAACCATCCACATACATAGCAACCATGCATTCAACGTATACAATTCTATTCGTTTATGGGAACTCTCATCACACATCTATCTGTTCAATGCTATACGTATACCTAATACACAATTTCATATCATTTAACATTATCATTAAAAATTAGTATTGCATCTTTATATTTACATGTTAATCCAAAAGGAAAACATACAATTTCCTTTAATACAGATACAACCATTCTTTAATCAAAAGACATAACCAAAGATACTTTTACTCCTAGTTGCTAGCCTTGGTCCCTGCAGATGTTCCCTATACCTCACTCCTATGACTAGGATCTACACGGATTAATACCCATGCTAAGCTTGAAAGCTTAGTGGGAAAACGCTTAGTTTAGATGACCACTCACTGCAGTCATCTGCTAAGCACATGTTAGCTCAAGGATTATGATTAACAATTTTGATGATAACTATATAATATTTCAAATATCAAATTGTATTTATTTCCTTGTATAATTAACGGTCTTATTCTCAAAAAGAAATAAAATCATAAGAAATATGCTTGCTTTCTTATGGAAACCTTAATTATGAACTTACCTTATTAGAAATGGTTTATCCAAAAGGATCATACAAATTATAAAGGTCATTTATTAGCCTGTGATTACTAGAAGATTTTTGAAAAAGATGACATCAAAGTTATTCAGATTTAAATCCATCCAGTTGACTAAAGATGCAGGTAAAGCAACGACTGTTTGAAGAAATTGACTATTTAAGGAAGACCAACAACGCTTGTGAAGTAAAAACATACTTAGACTTTCGAAACATTTAAGCAACATCTATATTCTTGAGAGACATATCATTCTTATTGTGCCTTAGAAAGTGAAATCACTCTATTAAGAGAGAAATTATTATTTTATTTTTCTGTGAGCTTTTAGAAGCTTGTTATACACTTCAAGTATGGAAGGTTGGAGAACCTTGAAAAATATGTACTCGTGATCTTAGAGAGGCACGTCAAATTTAATACTTGGATTTTTATAGTGAAACACTCAAGTTGGATACTTGGAGGTTGGACATAGGCTTAGGTTGCAAGTCGAACTAGTATAAATTGACTGCGTCCTTCTTCTCTCTATCTCTCTCCTTATCTTTTATATTTTTGCATTATATTGTGCGTATGTTCATTTCAGTAAGAGGCTCTTTTATTTTTATAATAAGTTCTTTCTGTTTTCGACTTGTTGATGGTTCCTTTCATTAACAGGCCCCTTCTTTTTATTGTTTCAACATGACTTATCCTTTAATAGGCTCGTGTCATTTAACAGGCTACTATTGTCTAACAGGCTCCTATTGTTTTAATTTTTAACAGGCCCCTGTCTTTATATGAATTCAATGTAACTTGTGAATTTTTTTTTAATTCACACACAATTCACCCCCTCTTGCGTGTGTTCGCGTTATCATTTGATATTAGAGCAAGGTTTCACATTTTGTGTTTACAGCACGTTATAGATCATAGCAAACAATATGAGAAGTTTTGAAAGACAATCCGTCTCAAAGCATCCTTACTTCAATGGAAATAACTACTCATACTAGAAAGAGAGAATGACCATATATCTCCAATCTGTAGATATTGAAGTATGGCAAGCAATTAGAGTTAGAGCTATAATTCCCACTTCAGATAACATAGAAGTATGAACTAATGCTGGTAAGAGAAATGCAAAACTAAACGGTAAGGTAAAAAATCACTTGATATGTGTATTGCCTCTAGAAGAATATGAAATGATATCCTACTGCTCTACAGAAAAAGAAATTTGGGACAAACTTCAAGTTACCTTCGAAGGTACAAATGAGGTAAAGAAACACAGAATAAGTCTTTTAGTGCATCAATACAAAAATATTAGCATAAAAAAGGGAGAGACTATATACGAGTTCTTCGGACGCTTCAACAACATCATCATGGCATTGAAGAACTTGGGAAAGATATATCCCAATGACGAGCTCATAATGAAGATTCTAAGATCACTTTCAAAGGAATAGAGACCTAAGGTGACAGCTCTAAAAATGATAAAGGATCTATACACTATTTCACTTGACTGGCTAAAAGGAAATCTGATGATCCATGAAACTGAGCTTAGCCGAGATAAATGATCCTCCTACAGAAAAGGAATGGCACTAAAAGAAACTGATGAATCAAATGGTGATGAAAGTGACATTGAGTTGAAAATAGATGGAGATGACGAGTTCAACTTTATGGTCAAAAAATATGTCTGTTTCTATAAAAAAAAGCTTATGAAGAAAAGAGAAGGAAATAAGAAAGCTCGAAACAACAGGTTTTTGTTTCCAGCTTTCTTTCCAGCTTTCTTTCAAAGGGTAGTAGTAGCAATAGCAATACACAAAACAATTAAATCATATGCTGTCACTACAAGAAGCCTAGACACATAAGATCAGAATGTCCTCTTCTTCAAAAGGACAAGTTAAAGAACAGAAAATCCAAAAAATAAGTGATGACTGGAGCTTAGTCAGATGAGGATTTTGAAAACTTTGAAGAAGAAGAGCCAGAAGAAGTCAACAACATTTGCTTCACGGATGAATCAGGAGACGGTGAGGTATATTATTCTTACTTTGGTATTGAAGTTGATGAATTAAAAAATGCATATCACAAATTGTATAATCAGGACCAAAAGTTGACAGTGAAGTATTTCAAAGAACTTGAGAACTACAAAAGTAATGATGCATCTCTGAAGAGTGAGATTAAATCATTCAAATCTGTAAATGAGAATTTGGCAACCAGGAATATGTCTCTTAAGTTCGACTATAAACAAAAGGTTTCTTAAAAGGAAGTTATGGAAGAAAGAGTAGTTAAGTTGAAAAATACGCTGCTCAAAAGTGATTCTGATAAGGTAAGACAGTTAGAAGAAAAAGTCGCCGCCTTAGAACTTGAAAAGGAGAAAAGTGCTGGAAAGATCTTATCTCTAGAAAAGGATATGGAAAATTTCGTTGATGGAAGAAAGAATTTTAATGCATTGCTTGGTATTGGTAAATGCTTTTTTTTGTAAGGTTTGAATATGATACAAAGAAAATAACAGTATCAGGCCATACAAAAATTTTTGTTAAATCCAGCAGTAGCTATAGCCAAGACAGCAAGAACCTATTAAATGGAAAAATCATAACAACAATTATTCATCTGTTTTGCGCGATTACTGTGATAAACATAGTCATATTTTTCATTCTTGTAAATTTCATAAAAAGAAATTATCTTAGATGTATGTTTGGATACTGAAAGGTTGAACTAATAACTTGAAAGGAGCCAGAAAAATTTGGGTAACCTAAAATGAGATAATGCTTTCTGCAGATATGTTTCAAAATGGATACAAGGAAAAATCAATGGATATTTGATAGTGGCTGTTCGAGACACATAACAAGTGAAGTATCACACTTTAACTAAATTGAAGGAAAGGAAGGAGGTAATGTTGTCTTTGTAGACAAAAATAAAGCAAAGGTCATCGAAATTGGTAAAATTGGTGATTCTAACTCTACCTCTATTGATAACGTTCTCTTTGTTGATGGTTTGAAACATAACTTATTGAGTGTGAGTTAGCTATGTGACAAAGGTTACAAAGTCATATTCTATACATCTCATTGTGAAATTGTGATTCATAATGATAATATTGTGTTTGTTGGTCCTAAAAATCAGAATATATATTGTTTTCAACTGAAAGACTTGTCCTCATAAAGTGTTAAATGCTTTGTCTCTTTAGAAAAGGATTCGTTTATCTGGTATAGATGATTTGGACATGCCAGCATGAGTATTATGTCAAAATTGTCCAAAAATGAGTTAGGAAGAGGACTACTAACCTTAAAGTTTGAAAGCAATCAGGTTTGTAAGACTTGTTTAAAAGGTAAATAAGTAAAAAGTAGCTTTCCTCCTAAAAATATTATGTCTACTAACCAACCACTTGAACTTGTGCACATGGATTTATTCAGTCCCACTACGACTCAAAGTTTTGGTGGTAAACATTATAGTTTTGTTCTAGTAGATGATTACTCCAGATTTACATGGATTTATTTCTTATCAAATAAGGATGATGCTTTTGAAGTATTTGAGAAGTTTTGCAGTAAAATTTAGATAAAAAAGGGCACTGAATCACTTTAATTCAGAGTGATCATGGATGAGAATTTGATAAATGAAAGTTTGATGAATGTTGTGACAACAATGGTATAACTCTCAACCTCTCTTTTCCAAGGACGCCTCAGCAAAACGAAGTTATAGAGAGAAAGAAAAGAGCCTTGGTTGATATGGCCAGGACCGTGTTGTGTGAAAGTGGACTACCTCATGGATACCGGGTAGAAGCAGTATCCAGGACATGTTATGTACTTAACAGATGTCTTGTAAGACCTGTTTTGAAAAAGTCCCCCTATGAGCTATGGAAAGGAAGAAATTGAAATGTTGCTTACTTTCAAGCATTTAGCTGCAAGTGTTTCGTGCTAAATAATGGAAAAGAAAACCTTGGAAAGTTCGATGCAAGATCAGATAGAGCTATTTTCTTAGGCTACAATAAAAGAACAAAGAAGATAAAAGAGTTGATACATGTGGTATTTGATGAAGCACTACCTTCGACAACAGCAACTGACTCAGATGATGAAGAGCATCTTTTGGTTTATAAAAATACATCAGATAATCAAAGTACACCTATAATACCTTTATAATCACAAAATCAAGAAGGACACTTTGAAGCTAGAATAGAGCAGACTCCTTCATCTCAGTAAGAGCCTATATAAGGAAAAACATTGAGAGAATAGAGAGGTCTTAATACACATCAATATATTCTTAAAGATCCCTTTGAAAGTCTAAGAACAAGATCATCGTTCAAGAAAAACATTATGGCTCTCATCTCACAATTAGAACCAAATTCTGTTGAAGAAATTCTTATTGATGAGAATTGGGTCTCAGCTATAAAAGATGAGTTAAGTCAGTTTGACAAGAACGAAGTATGGAATCTAGTGCCTCATCCTCAAAACTAGTCAGTTATTAGAGCTCGTTGGGTATTTCGAAATAAACTTGATGAAAATGGTAAGGTGGTAAGAAGCAAAGCAAGACTTATAGCTTAAGGTTACAATTAACAGGAAGGTATTGATTTTGATGAAACTTATGCACTTGTTGCTAAATTGGAATCAATTAGAATTTTACTTGCCTTTACATGCGATAGACACTTCAAGTTATTCCAAATGGATGTTAAAAGTGCATTATTAAATCGTTACATTAACGAAGAAGTATTTGTTAAGTAACCGCCAAGTTTTGAAGATAAAAACCATTCGAATTATGTGATGAAGTTATTCAAAGATCTACATGGTTTAAAGCAAGCTCCTCAACCATGGTATGAGTGGTTATGTAACTTTATACTTGAGAATAACTTTGAAAGAGAAAAGGTCGATAAAATATTATTTATTAAGAGAAAGGAGAATGATTTACTCATAGTGCAAATATATATTGATGACATAATATTTAGTGCTACTAATCCATTTTTCTTTGAAGAATTCTTAGAATTAATGCAGGGGGAGTTTGAAATGAGCATGATGGGAGAATTATCATTTTTTCTCAGATTACAAATAAAAAAAACAAAAAAAGGAATCTTCATTAGCCAAGAAAAATACAAAAAGGAACTCATCAAGAAATATCATTTTCAGAATGTCAAACCGATGGGTACTCCTATGTACACTGAAACTAAACTTGATAAAGACAATGAAGGCAAAGATATGGATGAGAAAAAATATAGAGGAATGATTAGATCACTAATATACCTTACAAGCTCAAAACCAGACATTATGCTTAGTGTGTGTCTTTGCGCACACTTTCAATCAAATCCAAAAGAAAGTCAACTTCAAGTAGTCAAAAGAATCTTTCAATATCTCTACGGAACTATGGATTTTGGATTATGGTATTAAAAAATTGATTCATTTGACATAGTGGGCTATTGTGATATAGATTATGTAGGTGATAAAGTCAATTGAAAAAGAAAAAGTAGTCACTGTCAATTTTTTGAAGGATGTCTAATATCTTGGTCTTGCAAGAAGTAAAATTGTACAACACTTTCGACATCTAAACTATAATACATAGAAGCTACCAGCTGTTGTGCTCAAATCTTATGGCGTAACATCAACTGCAGGATTTTTCTCTATACATTTCTCATATTCCTATATTATGTGATAATATTAGTTCTATAAATCTTTCTAAAAATCTTGTGCATTATTCTAGGACTAAGCATTTAGAAATCAAATATCATTTTCTTAGAGATAATGTTTTAGAAGGAACCATTGATCTTTTGCATGTTAATACTGAGAATCAAGTAGCTGACATTTTCACCAAGCCACTCTTTAAAGATAGATATTGCGTGTTCAGAAAAGAGCTTGGTATGTGCAAACTCTCTAATATTATTTTTGCATGAATATTCTCTACAACTTGTCTTTGCATTTTGTTTAGTAGGCTCCTTCTATTCTGGTTCCTTAGAAACTCTCTCTTGGTTTGGTAGGCTTCTTAAAGTTTAGAAGGCCCCTTCGTTTTAGAAGGTTCCTCTCAGTTTAATAGAGCAAGATTACACGTGTCTTAAAAATAGGGAGTCATTAATGGCACTGTATCAACCTTTTTAAAAATGCGTGCAGTCTGACAACTCTAGGTATGTAACTGTTAGAAGATACGCAACCAATTACACTTCCTCTTCTAGTCTATATGTCTACTCATCCTCTTATAAGATCAACACATAAGAATCTCTTAGTATACCCTAAGCAAACTTCTCTCATCTTCTCTGTTAGTCACTCTACACCCTAACTCTCTACATTGCCTCTTGTTTTCTCTCTCAAACTTCACCAAGCTTACCTACAATGGCAAGAAAAAAATCAAATAAATAGAAGCAAAATTTGGCCTCAACTTCTAACAATGGCGAAACACCTTATCATGAACAAACCTTTGCTTCTGATTCCTTATCTTTGTCTCCCACAGTAGGTCTTCTGGAAACTACTACCGAACTTGTTTTTGTCTGTTCAAAGCTCCAAACTTTAGAAATACCCATTTAGGAGACCCCAGAAGATAATAAAAAAAGATTATTGCTATTTTGTCTCTAGATTATCTTGATTGCTCTTTAGATGACAAAGAAGAAACAATCGAAAAACAATATGCTTTTAACTTAAAAGAAGAAGAAGAAAAAGGAAAATAAAAGGGAGAAGAAAAGAAAAAGAAAGTGAAGAAGAAGATGAGACTTTCAGTAAGGGGAGTTACTAAAAAATGTGAGATTCCATTTAGCTATTCTCTCCATATCCATTTCTTCTCCAAAAACTTCCGCAATTCCTAAACCTGATCCAAAAGAGAAGAAAGTGCCTGAAGAAAATTGGATAATAAATGACAATGGTTCAAATAGAGAACCTTCTCTATTAGAAAGAAAACCACAGACTAGAGGAATTATTACAGAATAAGCTCCACCAAAAGAAACTACTGAGGCAGAAGAAAAAGAAAAAGATGAGTCAAGAAAAAGGAAAAGGGAAGATAAAAGAAAAGGCAAAGAGCCTATGGTTGAAGAAAATACTGAGGAAGCCATCGCTACGGATGAGCTATTTATAGTACATGACCTGTTTGAAGAAATCCCTAAAAAAAGGTCCTATTGTTGGGCCCCAAATTTTTTTTATTATTTTAGTAAGCATGAATTGAATGAATTTGGTGATCTTGTGGATAAATCATTTTAATTGGAGATTA
>JAOQMS010043028.1:0-37988 GCA_027563885.1 Erythroxylum longipes
ATTCACTTGCATGAGCAGGTCATATTATGCCTGAACATAAAAATGCATCTCTTGCCTCTCACTGAACACTCCTATTTACCATTCTAACCTTCCCATAGGTAATGGGATGTTACATCAATGGTATTGGTGATGAGGTTAAGGGTATGCTTAACCTTGGAGCAAGTATAAATCTTATTCCTCATTGTATTTATATGAAATTAGATATAGGACAGTTAAGACCCACCAATATGTGTTTGAAATTAGCTGATAGGTCATTCCATTATCTGAAAGGAATAATGGAAGATGTGTTAGTGAAGGTTAGAGGATTAATTGTTACTATATACTTTATGGTTTTAGACATCAGGGAAATAAAAGAGTAAGAAAAGGGGCACACCATACTCTTAGGGAGGCCTTTTATGGCCACCACCAACACCTTTGATTGATGTAAAGAACGGAAAATTGACTATGAATATTCTAGGAGCAATAGTAGTATTTTCAATCTTTAATGTTAAACTTATTACTACTATTGTTATTTATGATGAATATTCCCTTGCTGATCAAATTAATGTTGTAGATTTTGATTTTGCTTTATAGGAAGTAGAAAAAAAGGGAGTTAGACTTAGTTAAAGAGATTGATGAGTACTGCCAATTGTTAGAGGATGCCACTGAGGGAGAGTTTGGTGAATTCTTAGAGACAACTCCCAATGAAGAGAAGAATACAACCCTTCCAAAAGTAGAGCTAAAAAGGTTACCTGAGAATTTGAACTATGTGTTTTTAGGAGAATTGGAAACATATCCAACCATTCTTGCATCTAATTTGGATGCTGACCAAGAAAAAAGAACTTTGATCCAGATGAAAAGATTATAAAAGGCCATAGGATGGAGTTTAAGTGAACTTAAGAGAATTAGTCCCTCTATGTGTATGCATATGATTCTCTTAGACAAGTGGACTAAACTATTGAGAGAAACCTAAAAAAAACTCAATCCTAATATGTGGTAGGTAGTGAAGAAGGAAGTTTTGAAACTACTTGATGAGGGAGTGATTTATCTAATTGTAGATAGTGAGTGGGTGAGCCCAGTTCAGGTAGTTATTAAAAAATCCAGCATTACTGTTGTTAGAAATGATAAAAATGAGTTAATGCCTACTAGGACTACCATTGGATGAAGAATGTGTATTTATTAAAAGAAACTAAATGCAGATACCAAAAAGGACCATTTTCCTCTCCCTTTTATTGGTCAAATGTTGGATAAACTTTCTAGACATGAGTTTTATTGTTTTCTTAATGGTCTTTCAGGTTATTACTAGATATTGATTGCTCTTAAGGACCAAGCAAAAATGACATTCACTTGTCCATTTAGGACATTCGCTTTTAGGAGGATGCTATTTTATTTGTGTAATGCGCTCACAACATTTAAAAGGTGCATATTTTTCATTTTCTCAGACATGATCGAGGACTTTATCGAGGTATTTGTGATTAATTTCTCAGTCGTTGGTGCTTGAATAAGCTGACTTAAGTTCTTGAAAGATTTATTGAATGCAACTTGACGTTAATTTGGGAAAAGAGTCATTTTATGGTGAAACAAAGGACAGTCCTAGGTCATGTTGTGTCACAAAAGTGAAATGGGGATGATAAGGCTAAAATTGAAGTTATAGAAAAACTTCCACCATTCACTTCTATTAAGCATATTAGAAGTTTTCTAGGACATGCTGGATTTTAATTTTAATGAGGAATGCCTTAATGCCTTTAACCTTCTGAAAGAAAAATTAATCTCTGCATCGATTGTTGTGACCCCTAATTGGTCTTTGCCATTTGAAATAATGTGTGATGCTTTTGATTTTGCTTTGGGAGGTGTTTTGGGTTAAAAAATTAAGAAATTTTTGTATGTAATTTATTATGCTAGCTTAACTTTAAGTGGTGCACCAATAAATTACATAACCACTGAGAAAGAATTGTTAGTAGTGATTTTTTCACTGGAAAAGTTTAGATCTTGTTTTTTAAGGCCAAAAGTTATAATCCATTCTAATCATACAACTCTTAGATATCTTTGACCAAAATGTATGCAAACTGCGATTAATTTAGTGGGTTTTGTTATTACAAGAGTTTGATGTGGAAATAAAAGATAAAAAAGGGAGTGATGATGTTGTTGCAGATCATTTGTCTAGAATAGCTCCTAACTTGGAAACTCTTGAACAATAAAAGAAGTATGCAATTGTCAGGAACTTTCCTGATGAGCAGTTATTTATTGTTAATAAAGTGCCTTAGTATGCTGACTATGTGAATTATCTTGCATATGACATTTTGAGATCTAACATGACTTTTTAGGGAAGGAAAAAATTCCATCATCTAAGCAGTTACTGTTTTTGGGATGATCTATAAATCTACCGGATTTGTAAGGATGAAATCATTCGGAGTTGCATTATAGAGGACGAGCAGGTAAGTGTCTTGAACTTTTATGATGAACTCCACTGTGAAGGCCATTTTGGAGGGCAAAAAACTTCTTCGAAGGTTCTTCAAAGCAGTTTGTACTGGCCTAATTTGTTTAAGGATGCTCATTTCTTTTGCTTAAAATGTGATAAGTGCCAACAAACTATAAATATAAGTAGAAGAAATGAAATGTCCCTAACTAACCAATTGCATGTTGAATTATTCAATGTTTGGAGTATTGATTTTATGGGTCCATTCCTTAAATCTTATGGATTTGAATATATACTTGTTGCATTTGATTACTTGTCTAAATGGGTAGAAGCAATACCTACCAGAACTAATAATGCCAATGTTATCCTTAAATTTATGAAGGAAAATATTTTAAGCAGGTTCATGATTACACAAGCAATTATTAGCGCTCGAGGAAGTCATTTCTGCAATAACCTTTTTGAAAAGCTTATGAAGAAATACACAATTGCCTACAAGGTGGTGACCCCATATAGTCCACAAACATCTGACCAAGTGGAAAAGCATGACAAGCAAATTAAGGAAATTTTGGAGAAGACTGTGCACCCATTAAGGAAGGATTGAATAACACTATTAAATGTTGCACTATGGGCATATCGAGCTGCTTACAAAACTGTCTTAAGGATGAGCCCCTATAGGCTAGTTTTTGGGAGGGCATGCCATTTGCTCGTAGAGGTTAAACCCAAGGCACTGTGGGTAATCAATATGGTGAACATGAACTTGGATGATGAAAGGAGCGCTTGCTTCAAATATCAAAATTGGATGAGCTCTGGAGTGAGGCTTATGATAATTCAAGAATTTATAAGGAACAGACGAAATGCCTTTATGATAAGGGTCTTATAGGTAAGTCTCTAACACCTGGAATGAAAGTTCTACTGTATAATTCTTAGTTCCATTTCTTTTCAATAAACTTGAAATCAAGGTGGAATAAGCTCTTCGAAGTAATAAAGTTCTTTCCATATGGAGCCGTGGAATTGGAAAACTAGCAAACAAAGGAATCTTTAAAGTCAATGGCCATAGAGGGAAACCATATTGGGAAGGAGTAATTGAAAAGAAGACAATAGACTCAATCAATTTGAGAGACCCATCTAAAGCTTGATTATTAAGGCATCTAACTACAAGACGTTAAAGAAACGCTAAATGGGAGGCAACCGATATAATTCATGTTTTGTTATTTTCAGTTATTTATTATTGAATCTATGATTAGTTAGTGTGTTGCTTTCAATTTAAAAAATTAAAAAAGGAAGTCATGCATGATAACTAGGCTCACGTGAGTGACTTTAGAGTCACACAAGTGAAGCTACATGACCATACGACCTGGTGTCATGCCTGTGATTCTTGTAGTTATGGATGTGAATTTAGGAGGCATGGTTATGACATGTGCCTCCCTCTCTTTAAAATATGTCGTTGCCCTAATTTTTTCCACTTTATTTTATAACCATCACCCTCTCAAGCTCCCTCGCAGCCAAAGACACCATCCTAGTAGTCGTCGCACACTGTTAGACTCCATCCTATCATTAACAATGTCACAACTCACCTAGTCCGTGACCCAACCACCACACACCCCCGCACACCACTAGCCAATAGCCAGCGCACGCCGATGAAGCATTCCATCCCTGCCGTTGCACGCCTGTGAGCAACACCCACACAAACAGTTATAGGTCTAAGGGTGAGATACCCTAAGATTCATCTTCTTATCCATGCAATGACTTGATGCCAAATTTAAGTATCTTATGCCTCTATTTTCATAATAAAGAGCACCAGCAAAGGTATACAATTCTTAAGATCTGTCCAGTTATTCCTAACCAATTTTTAGATTCTAGAGTAATTGTTGAATTAGGAATAATTAATCGCATTCATGAATTATTGCAAAACATAGGTTGAGATAAATTTTCTGAATTTAGGAAGAATTTATATGTGGAATTGACCCTAGAGTTTCTGACCACTTTAGAAGTGGACAATGAAACTACTTCTAGGGATACTATGGGTAGTCTACAATTTCAATTGATGAATGACCCTCATGTATTCACTTTGGATATGATGAATGCTATTTTTGGATTTCCCAATAGTAATTTATGTGGATATCATGAAGATTTTAAGGCTAGAGAATTTTGGACCTAAGTAACCAATAGAAGGAAAGTTTTTTCCCCAATTTAGTTGAAATCATCTATCTTTTTAACTTTTACACTATTCGGTAGAGGAGATAGCAATGAGTCTGTATCTAAAACTGAATTATTTATTTTGTTATGTATGGTGCATGCCAAGTCTTTTAATGTCAGGATCTGGTTAAGCTCGCATTTCATTGATGTGGTTAAGGCAAGTGTAGGCAAAATTGTAGTTGGAGCATTTGTGACTGCACTTGTGGAACATCTAGGCTTATTCACTAAGAGGAAACTAATGTAGCTCGTCCCAGGAAACTCGAGTCTCAACTTGCACTCTTTGTTATTTATGAAGGTTGTCAGGCGGCAAGGCAATTACTATGTTCATATCAATGATGACACAGAGTACATTCTGTTTTAGGGTTTAATTTGTTAGGTATTTAGTGTTAATTTGAGTGGTTAGTGTGTATTTAGGTTTTAATTGTGTTAGTTTATATGTTCAAGTGTTTTTATGGATTAGTATGATTTTTTGAGCTTAAATGTTATATTTTTAAGGTACCTTGATGTGTTTGTTAGTGTTTTAGGGTAAACGGTGAAGAACGGAGAAATTTCCAAGAGTTTTGGGCGAAAACTATGGCCCACGATTGTGGCATAACAAGCCACGATGGTGAAAAAAAGATGTGAGCTAGTAGGACCCAGTCCACGATCGTCCACTTTGGGCCACGATTGTGATAGAGAGGGTTAGGCACTAGCCACAATCATAGCAAGCAAGGCCACGATCGTGGCCTGCATCGGGCTGACACTAAAACTCAAGTTTTGTAAGAATTTTCAAACCATTTCAACCCCGAATAAACCCTTGGGCTTCCAAAGTATATATATAACATTAAGAGATAGAGGAAGCAACTTTTAGGAATATCCTTTTGCATCATTCAGTTCCAAAACCCTAGAGAGCTTATCGAGAGATTGAGGAAGGAGACGAAGGAAGAGAGACACGAAGAAGAATCTTGACATGAAGTACTTCTTAGAATAGGAGGTTTCTTGTCATTGCTGCCTCCGCCATTTCGTTCCTGACGTATGTTCCAGTTATTTCAATTTTATTGGTGTATAGAATTGAGATAGTTGTTGAGAATAGGTTGTGTTGACGGTTGAGTTTTTTTTTTCTATACTCACCTTTGGGATTTTTTGTCTTTGATATTAATGAAATTTGATTCATTTTATTTTTGTTGAATTATTTGTGATTCAATTTCTATTTTTAATAATTCGGTAACAAACTGAGGGGGTGAACCAAGTGAATATCATCAAATTGAGCTAACGAGAGTTAGGTAGTTTGATAGATAAAGAATTGAATTAAACTATTAAATTTGTGTAGTGAGAGATCGTGCATAGGTTTTTAGACAATTTCAGAACTAAATTAGGTTTTGCGTAAATTGTAAATCGAGAGATTACAATTACATAATTTAAATTAGGGATTATACATTAAGGTTAAAGATTATAACTCGAGAGAGAGTAATCTACCCTAGGATCATCTAAACCCAGTAATTCGGTAATCTCATAATCAATTAGATTTTCGTTAATGTTAGATAAAACCCCCTTTCTATCAATTGGTAGTTCCTAGGTTGATTTTCGATTGGGTTGTGCAAACTGCTATCTTGTTCATATTTCTGAAATTTAATTCTCGTAATTGATTGTTTGATTAATTAATTTTTTCCATTAGTTGTTTATTTTGAATTGTTGCGATTTAGTTCAACCTTAGATTTTAGGATTAGATTAACCCTCCTCGTGGGATTGACACCTTAGGTACTACGTGAATGACTTGAGTGCTTGCGGTATTATCGAGGTTAAAAAAAGTAAACTTAGCATACGAAACCTTGAGATCAAGAAGCTTTATGTAACAAGCGAGCTCGAGTTGTGGAAGTTGAAGCTGAACAAGAAATTGATGTTTTGCAACCGAAGCAATGCCTCTGTCTGCCCTAATTATTTTTTAGGATTACCAGTCACTGGTAACTCAATTTAGTGCATTCCAAGCCCAATTACGAACCATGTAACCGAAACTAAAAATTTTGAACGACAAGCAAATGAGCAAATTCACAACATTAAGGCTAATGTGGCCGAGATCTAGAACTTCAAAACCAATTTGAATGCTCACTTCGGACAGTCGCCAACCCTACCTTAGTATCCAATTTCTATCCTTTTTCCTTTCTATTGCTTGTTAATTTAATTTCTTGTAACTTTAATATTTTTTCCTTGTGTGGATTGTTTTTCATATTAGGTCCCTCTTCTACGAGATATTTAAGTTTTCGGGGGTAGTAATCTAATTAATTAAAAAAAAGTGTGTTGTGTGTTTTTCCTATTAAATAGTTAGAGATGTATGGTCATGAAGTAAGCTTGAGTAGGATTAGAAATTTATAATATGAGTGAATAAGTATACTTACATGCTTAGGTTAATTGGCTTGAATTTTGATTTAAAGGACTTTAACTAGTTATGATGGATGAATGAAACTTTCCTTTGGTATGAATTTGAGCCTCTTTGAAATATTAAACACCAAATTCAAGTATTCTTTATTACTAGTGATCTTTCATGATTAAGGAACTCTAGAAGTTGCTTGCAAATATTAGTTAAGATCACAAAATGTAGCACCCCACTTCCATCCGACATGCATCCGTACACCATTCGTACATCATGAATGATCATAACTCAAAATCAGAACCTAATTCCATATTTTTCCATATTACATTTTCTGCATTTCATTACTCTTCATTTAACTCCAATTACCACAATCCTTCATCTTGTTAATCATATCACCGAATTTGCTTCTTCCTTCACCACCCACATATGCATCCACACCATTCACGTATGCATCAATCCTCAAGCATCGAAACATACACCACTCACGTATGCATCCCTTTACAAACATTAAAACCTCATCTTAAAGTCATTTACACTAATATAAAACTTAAAGCATAACTTACTTAATCTACACTTCAAATCCTTCAGCAAAAATTCCAGAATTGGGAAAAGCAAATAAGGGATTTCGGTGGATGGAGAAAAACAAGAAGAGAGTCTTTAGTGGCGGGGAATTTTAGTGAAGACATGCAAAAATTGCTATACCAAAACATGACTAGGTGTCTTCATCCCTCATTGACACATGTCATTTGACATGTCTTACATTTGCATCCATTTGATTAGCCCATATGCCAGTTACTAATTTCTGCACTTGTCACACCTTAATAGGTGCATTTGTCGCTCCATAATTCGTCCATTTGTCCTTCATCTCTGCTACTGAATGTCACACTTCCATTTGTCTCTTATTTTTACATTTTTCCCTAGTCTAAAATACCCTAAATTTTTGATAAATTTCCAAAATATCACCAAAAATAGTAAATCAATTCTAATACACACTAATTCAATTTTCAAGTAAAATAATCTACAATTCACATTTTAATCACATTAAAAACACTTATACTTGGAAAATGCCAATGAATGCATGTACAATTATTTTAATGAGTGTCAACATTATTCACGTATATGTGTATGCCATATGATGTATAAAATGCACTTCTAAATTCTCAATAAACTCTCATATATAGTATCCTAGGATTCTAACCCTAATCATGGGATAATGGGATGTTACAATGCTCCCCTCCTTAAGAAATTTCTTCCTTGAAATTCTCACCTGATTGATGAAATAGGTGGGGATATTGCTTTCTCATATGCTCCTCTATTTCCCAAGTTGCTTCCTCACTCGAGTGATTTTTCCACAGGACTTTCACCAAAGAATTACTCGATTCCTCAATGTTCTATTTGATATCCTACTATCTTGATCGACTCCTTAGCATAACTCAAATTACTAGTAACTTCAATCTCTTGAGACATTTCACTCAGTAAAGCTAATCTGTATGCCAATGGTGCTATACTTTTAAGGATCTTGGAAGGACCAATGTACCTAGGGCTTAATTTGCCCTTCTTTCCAAATCTTAACACTCCTCGCCAAGGTAAGACTTTTAAAAATACTTTGTCTCCTACACTGTATTCCATATCCTTTCTATGCTGATCTATATAACTCTTATATCCACATTGTGCTGCTTTTATTCGGCTTCGGATCAGTTTCACATTATCCACAGTATCTTGTACCAATTCAGGGCCTTCTATCATTCCCAAACCTTCCTCATCCTAATATAGAGGTGATCAAATTTTCTACCATACAATGCCTCATATGGTGCCATTCCAATACTAATGTGGTAGTGGTTATTGTAAGCAAATTCAATCAAGGCTATGTACTGATCCCAAGCTCCCTAAAACTCCAATACACATGCTCTAAGAATATCTTTAACAGTTTTGATTGTCCTCTCACTCTGCCCATCTATTTGAGGATGAAATGCAGTACTGAAATTCAACGTCGTACCCATAGCTGACTGTCGACTCTTCCAGAACCTCGAAGTAAATCTAGGATCCCTGTCTGATATTATGAAAACTGGAACCCTATGTAGTCTCGCTACCTCATTCACATATCTCTGTGCCAACTGGTCTAATGATCTATTCTCTCTCACTGGTAAGAAATGGACCACCTTAGTCAATCAGTCTACTACAACCATATAGCATCATTTTGCCTTAAAGTTTTAGGCAATCCCATAATGAAATCCACTGTGATTCGTTCCCATTTCCACTTCAAAATAGGTAACGAATGAAGCTTCCCAACTGGAGCCTATTGTTCGGCCTTAATCTGTTGACAAGTTAAACACTTAGCTACATAATTTGCTACTTGTTTCTTTATCCCTGGCCACCAGAAATGCTGCTTTAGCGTTTTATACATCTTGGTAGTGCCAGGATGCATAGCATAAGCTGCTACATGCACCTCCTCTAGGATTTTCTTTCTCAATTCATCGACATTAGGCACACATAACCTTAGTTTTAACCACAATGTTTCATCTCTCAAATCAAATTCAGAATCTGTATTCATCTTAATTTTCTCAATCAGTTTCACCATTTCAAGATCTTTACTTTGAGCTCTTCTAATTCTCCCATACAACATCGGTCTTAAATTTAGTGTAGCTATCAATGCTTCATTTTGATCTAAATTTAACTTCACACTCAAAGCTCTCAACTGAATCTGAGCTACATTGCTATTTGACTTCCTACTCAATGCGTCTACCACTATATTAGCTTTCCCCGGATGATACTTAATCGTACAATCATAATCCTTTAACAGATCGATCCATCATCTCTGTCTTACGTTCAACTCCTTCTGACTTAGCAGATACCTCAAGTTCTTATGATTAGTTTATATCTAGAATATCTCTCCATACAAGTAATGTCTCCATATCTTTAAAGAAAAGACTACTGCTGCAAGCTCTAAATCATGTACTGGATAATTCATCTCATGAGACCTTAATTGTCTCGATGCATAGGCTATCACCTTGTCATACTACATCAATACACATCCCATTCCTTGATATGAAGCATCACTGTATACTATATAACCACTAGTTCTTAATGGAATAGTCAACACTGGCGTTGTAGACAAACGATGTTTTAGTTCCTCAAAACTTCTCTAACACTCATCATTCCATCTGAAGACCACATTCTTCCTCAAAAGTTTAGTCAGAGGGGCTGAGATTAAAGAAAACCCCTCAACAAACCTCCTGTAATATCCGGCCAATCCTAAGAAACTCCAGATTTCAAACACATTATTCGGAGCCTCCCATTTTATTACTGCCTCTATCTTCTTTGAATCCACTTGGATACCTTGCCCATTTACTATATAACCTAGAAACACTACTTGATCTAGCCAAAACTCACATTTACTAAATTTAGCATATATTTGTTTCTCTCTCATAATCTGTAATATCACTGTCAAGTACGCAGCATGCTCTTCTCTGCTCTTTGAATATACCAAAATGTCATCAATAAACACTATCACAAAGCGATCTAGGTAGGGCTGAAATACCTTATTCATCAATGCCATAAATACAGTTGGTGCATTAGTCAACCCAAACAGCATTACTAAAACCTCATAATGTCTATATCTGCTCCTGAAAGCACTCTTTGGTGCATCAGCCTCTGCTATTTTCAACTGGTAGTACCCAGATCTCATATCTCACTTAGTGAACACCTGAGCTCCCTGCAGCTGATCAAAAAAATCATCGATTTTAGGCAATGGGTACTTGTTCTTCATTATGACCTAATTCAGTTGCCTATAATTAATACACAGTCTCAACATTCCATCCTTCTTCTTCACAAATAAGACTGGAGTTCCTCAGGGTGAAACATTGGGTCTAATAAATCCCTTATCCAGTAACTCCTATAACTGAGTCTTCAACTCCTTCAGTTCCATAGGTTCCATCCTATATGGGGTAGTAGATATAGGAGAGGTACCTAGAACTAGATCAATTGTAAACTTTGTTTTCCGATCTGGAGGTAAACTAGGTAATTCTACGAGAAACACATCTAGGAATTCCTTAACCACAGGAATGTCCTACATATCTTGCTCAGTTTGGTTATCAATGACGTAGGCCAAATAAGCCTCACGTATTTCTTGCATCAACCTCAAAGCACTCACAAAGGAAATCAGTCTGGCTGGCACTGCTTGGCTAATACCTTTAAATATTGCTTTCGGCTAATTAGGAGATTCAAATATTACCTCCTTAGTATAACAATTCATGATGGCCCTATGAGCAGTGAGCCAATCTATGCCTAGGATAACATCTGTTTCCTTTAGCGGTAACACAATCAAGTCTGCCTCTAACTTTGCCTGATTAACTCAAATCAAACACCTCTTGTAGACTTTCCCTTTCATAGTGGTACTACTTATCGATGTACTCACCTCTAATCCATATCTTAATAACTCTTTATCACAATGCAACCTAAATGCCATATACGGTGTAATAAACGAATGCGTAGATCTAGGATCTAGCAATGCATAAGCCGCAAATGTAGATATGAGTAACACACCTGTAACGACATCTAGAGACTCTTGAGATTCTTGTCTCATCATAGCATAAACTCGGGCCTAAGACTACAGTTGGTTGCTCTACACCTCAGTCCTAGTAGTAGGGCTCCTAAAACTCATTCTACCTATGCCATAGCCTTTTTCTCTAGACCCACTGGCTCGGCTCTACTGAACCGTCGTTTCTGTTGCCACACTTCCTTTCCTACTAGACTATGCTCCAAACATTACAAAACAGTCCCTAGCCTGATGATCAAATGAGCTACATCAAAGGCAGGCTCCTATCAACTTCCAGCATTCACCACTGTGCTTCTTCCCATAATGCACACAATTCTGCAACTGGCTTGATACTGTACCTCTACTATTACTAGACTGAACAAAACTACCCCTGTATTTGAACCTTGACTATCTTGATCCCGTCGGTGGTTTGAAAGCTCAGCTCTGACGCTTGGTGAACCTTCTGCCAAAACAACCATGAGATTCACTAGGCCTCTTCTGTCTAGACTCTAATCCATGTTCTACCTTACTATCCTTCAACGACTGCTCAATGCAGATTAAGGCTGCTCATAGTTCCATAAAACCACCCAGGTTAGAAATTGATAACCTTATCCAGATTTCCATGTTCCGTCTGCCTTTAAATCTCCTGCACTTGTCTTCCTCAGTAGGAATCAAGGCAGTAACATATCCCATCAGCTCATTGAACTTAACCTCATACTCTGCCACAGATAAAGTGCCCTACTTTAGATCCAGAAATTCCTTCATCTTTCTATCCGTGTAGATTTTAGGCATGTAATTTTCCTTAAAGACTATCAGGAAGTCTTCCCATCTTAGACTACAAAGCCTGATGGTACTGCTAGGAATAGTTTTCCACCATTGGTAAGCTGGGACTTGTAGTAAAGACACAGTGTAGTCGAACCTCTCGTCTGACTCACAATCCATCTGGTCAAAGACTCTCTCTGTTCTCTCTAGCCATCCCTTGGCCTTAGCAGGGTCTGTACTTCCGTAGAAATCTACAGCCCCCTACTTTCGTAGTTTATCGTACCTCCTTTCCCTTCTCTCAGGAATTCTTGGAGGCATTCTCTCAGGTCGAGACACAGACGACTCTCTACTGGCTTTTTCTGGTTTTAAGTCAGCTAATTGTTCCACTTGATCACCTATGACAGATGACCTATAATAAACAATAACTTTAATTACTGTCCAAAATTCTCACAATATTTCATGCCTAACATTCTTACATATCCCTATGGATGCCAACCATAGTTTGATACCACCAACTGTAGCACCCCACTTCCATCCGACATGCATCCGTACGCCCTTCGGACGCACAAATACATACCTGACAGAAATGGCATGCTAACTGTCTTATTGTCAATATATCGCATGGCATTATAATTAAAATCATAAACAACACAATGTCTAAATCCAAAATCTCTGCATTTCCTTTCACAAACCATAATTTATAGTGTAACATGATATCCATCATTCATGTTTATACAATATCAGTCTATCAGAGTCACATACAAAATATGCTACATACATGAGGATTTAACAAAATTTAAAACTAATCTTTCAGTCCCAGTTGACCAACCTTTGAGCCATGTCTTCTATCTAAAGGTTGTAGAAAATCTCTTCTAAGCAGTCTTAAAAGCTAAGTCATTGCTCTCGCGAACCTAAAAATGTCAACGTTACAATTTGGTTAAGTTTTGCAAACTCAGTTGAGTAACCATCCTCGATGGTTCACTTTTGTCATGCAACACAACAATTCAAGTTATTATATAATCCACAACATCATAATTATCATCATGTGATATCACGAAACACTTTGTTCACAATTTGTCACATTTTAAAATCCATACAATTTATCATTTCATTGAGAACATGCAAATTATAATCATCAAGAATCAATCACACATATCATACATAAAACTCCTCTAAACATTGCAATCATTCAATTTATTCATATCATATATATATGCAATGTTTATGAAACTTAACTTCATTTAATTACGTTGTTATGACCGAGTGCCTTTTTCACTATCTCGTATCCCATTTTGAATATCGGACTCTATCATACTATCCCGTATCTATTGTAGATACTGGGCTCTATCATACAAATTGAGTTATAGGTTCTTACCACAGATGTTTAAACTTTAAGCTCTTTTTCACTAGCAACTTTAGTCACAACTGTCTTTATATTTCATGAATTCATGTAATAAATGCATATCACATTTTCAAACATCATATTTAATTTATTGGGTTTGCATTTACTTTCTCATTCATATTGGTCATCGGACTTGGTCTGACATTCAATATATAAGTTGAGAATGCATGTAGTCAATCATATTCACATTCAAGGAACACTTCCAATGTATTATTCATGCATCAAACCCCTCAGACATTTTATGTTTATAAATTAGTACACAGCATCGTATATCAAATCAGTTTAAAATTAAACAAGCATTCAAGGTGAGGCAATCTTAAGTTACTCACAAATGCTCCCTTTTGCTTATTTCCTTGAAGTCCCGGCAATATCTGGAAGCGGTTGCTCAACGTGTTCTTCTATATGCAATCATATACATTTTCATATTACTACAATGCACATTCAGATGAATAAGCACCTTTACATATGTGTCATGTATTATGCATGTTCAATGACAAATTCCCGGGTATGTTTCCTTAATACACTTTATAAATAATTTACAACTACTTCCAAGCATTTTTTACTCCATAATACACTTTACTCACTTTAATCCTTTCATTCAACATCAACTAAATTCATTTAAGCTAGCTTAAACCTTAATACCTCATATGGAAATACCCTAGCATTGGTTTGTTTGACTATTGCATAATTAAAACATTTCCATGAAAAACAAATTGCTGTCCACAATGCTTTTCCTGCATTTTCTCCAGATTTTCTCAGGCAGATTTTAGGTCAGATTTATATGGCTATTTTGACCCAAAAACTGACGCTTTAAACAATAAATTCTTCTAATCAAATCTTCATCTATGTCTTAAGATTCAAATGCAACAAAAATCATTCAATTTAGTTTAATAGTCCATGAGTTATGCTTAAAATACTACAGACTGTGAATATTCAAAAATTTTGGCCAGCGCATGATCGTGCATGTGCATGATTGCGCACTCCCATGGTTGAAGGATTAGTGCATGATCGTGCTTCTGCACCATCGTGCACTCCCCTACTTGAAAGGCTAGTGCACGATTGTACTTGTGCATGATCGTGCACCCCTGATGTCCACTCTAACTTGTAACACCCATCTCTCCATTCTGATATCTAAAAATTACAAAATTTATACCAATAGAAAGATCAGAGAACAACCTACAACTTTTATGAAGACAACTTAGTCTGATTCAGCCTAAATCAATACATTTTATTAGATAAAACAGGACACCATTTTTGTCAAGAATAGTGCTGATGCCTATGGCAGAGCTCAACTTCAAGCTAAATTTCGAAACCTTTAGTGGCAGAATTAAAATTCTACTTCTTCTTGAAGATTGTATCTATATATTTCTAGTTTAATCTAGATCAAAATCCATTGAATTTGGATATTCACAGATAAATTTATATCCAAAATACAGATGCATGTTCAGTAAAAACACTGCATATAACATACTCCAGCACACTTCATTGCAAAAATCCTATCATTTCTCTATCCTTTCAAGTTGATGATTTAGTTAAACCTAAATTTCCACTTCAAAATTCTCTAGTTGCAATTCACAAATTCATGAATGATCATCACTCAAAATCAGAACCTAATTCTACATTTTTCCATATTACATTTTCTGCATTTCACCACTCTTTATTTTACTCTAATTACCACAATCCTTCATCTTGTTAATCATATCACTGAATTTGCTTCTTCCTTCACCACCCACACATGCATCCACACCATTCATATATGCATTAATCCTCAAGCATCAAAACATACACCACTCACGTATGCATTCCTTTACAAACATTAAAACCTCATCTTAAAGTCATTTACACTATTATAAAACTTAAAGCATAACTTACTTAATTTACACTTCAAATCCTTCAGCGAAAATTCCAGAAATGGGAAGAGAAAATAAGGGATTTCGGTAGATGGAGAAAAACAAGAAGAGAGTCTTTGGTGGTGGGGAATTTCGATGAAGACATGTAAAAATTGCTATACCAAAACATGACTAGGTGTCTTCATCCCTCATTGACACATGTCATTTGGCATGTCTTACATTTGTCATCCATTTGATTAGCCCATATGTCACTTACTAATTTCTCCACTTGTCACACCTTAATAAGTCCATTTGTCACTCTATAATTAGTCTATTTTTCGTTCATCTAAGCTACCAAATGTCACACTTCCATTTATCTCTTATTTCTACATTTTTCCCTAGTCTAAAATACCCTAAATTTTTGATAAATTTCCAAAATATCACCAAAAATAGTAAATAAATTCTAATACACACCAATTCAATTTTGAAGTCAAATAATCTACAATTCACATTTTAATCACATTAAAAACACTTATACTTGGAAAATGTTAATGAGTGCATGTACAATTATTTTAATAAGCATCAACATTATTCACGTATATGTATATGCTATATGATACATGATACATGAAATGCACTTCTAAATTCTCAATAAACTCTCATATATAGTATCCTAGGGTTCTAACCCTAATCATGGGATAATGGGATGTTACACACAATCTTACAAAAACATTGAAATGATGAAGGCAATTATGATTTACCCTTTTTGCTTAAAAAACCACCATAAT
This sequence comes from Erythroxylum longipes, assembly GCA_027563885.1. Lineage (NCBI taxonomy): Eukaryota > Viridiplantae > Streptophyta > Magnoliopsida > Malpighiales > Erythroxylaceae > Erythroxylum > Erythroxylum longipes. Next base: position 16,254 of record JAOQMS010043028.1, read on the forward strand.
TTTACCCTTAATAAGCCCCCTTTGAGCTTAACATGAATCATTTCTTTCTCTAAACCCAAAATATTAGCCTTAACCTTGATTATTTTACTTTTTCATCATACCAACATAAGGACTATTTGAGCATTTGAACGGGTATGATTGGGTTTAGGGAATAATTGCTTGAATAAGTGTGGGGGAGTCATAAGATATAGTTGGCTTTTGAGTTAGGAATAAGAATACCTATAATAAATTGTATCTCTCCTCTACATTTTTCCTCTTCTAATATTGATTTCCTTGTTCAAAATAAATAAATAAATAAAAAGGAAAAAAGAAAAAAGAAAGAAAAAAAGAAGAGAAAAGGAGGAAAGAGAAGACAACAAAAGAGGAGAGATATATTAAAAGAGAGAGAGAGAGAGAGAGAGGGGTAGGGAGTGCTAATATTGTTAATTAAAAGGCAAGAGTTGAGTGTTTTATATTTCATTATGCCATATTACTTTAAATTCTCATTTAGTTCTGTAGTTTTAAACTTTAATTAAAGTTTGTCCATTGTGACATGGTTTTTTTCTCATGTTTTCTATCTAAATTTGTCTGTCTAGTATGACACGTTTGTTTTTTCGTTAAGTCAATGAAAGGAGAAATGGCTAATCTCTCTTTACATGATGTAGAGTAGGAAGGATGGAATCAGGAAGAGTTGGAAGGGGAAAATACAGATCCAAATCAGAACTCATTAGTTGGTATGTTTCTAGCAAAGGCCATTATTCGTACTGATGCTATGAGCAATACTTTGGCAAACACCTGGAGACTAGAAAAAGGAGTTCATATTTCAAAATTAGGAGAAGGCAGGTTCAAGTTCAAGTTTTTTCATGAAGTAGATGTGCAAAGGTTTCTGGATAGATGTCCGTGGACCTTTAATAAACACTTATTGGTTCTACACCATTTGAAGAAAGGAGAAAATGCAAGAACAGTTCCGATTAGATTTTGTAACCACTGGTTACGAACAAATAAAATCCCTCTTGGATTTATGGCAGAGACAATGGCGAAGAGATTTCAGAATTTTGTAGGTAAGTTTGTTGAATATGATCCATAAGGGCTTACTAGAAACAAAGGGTAATATGAGATTGAAGGTGTCAATTGACGTGTTTAAACCTCTGTTTTGTAAGAAGAAAATTAATATGGTTTATGGAACAATGACCTATACAAAATTCAAGTATGAAAGGCTTTCCTCGTTTTGTTATCTTTGTGAGCTTCTTAGGCATGTGGATTTCTATTGTGATCTGAGAATGGAGAAAAAAGCTTCGGACCTTATTTTCTAGTGGAACGATGATATTGTTACCCCAATCTGGCCAAATAATTTGGCAACGAGTTCTTGGTTGAGATTAAAGGATGGTGGGAAGATAGTTAAGGAAAGATATCAATTTGGGGGATTGAATATATAACATACAAATATTCAAAATTTGAACTCTATTTTGAAAAATATTTCAGTTACGACAGTAGGAAAAAAGAAGTGCACTGATTATAGGATTGTTTCTACTAATGTGGACAAGTTAATTGAGATGGCAAATTTAGATGACATGGAACATGATTTGGTAGAAGAGAATAATCCAATGTGTTTTGATGAGGGAAAGAAAAGACAAAGTCATGCACAACCACATATTCCTCTCATTTCTGGTAACAAGAATTCGATTGGAACACACCTCTTGCATAGTTTATCGCAATAAAATTTACCAACAGCAGGCACTGCTAAGCAGGCTAGTCGATCGCAATGAAGATCTTTAGCTGGAACTGTTGGGGCCTTGGCAACCCTTGCACAGTGAAGTCTCTGAAAGACTTATTCTTTCTCCATAAACCTTCGATCATCTTTTGATGGAAACTATGATTGAAGCTTCTCGTTTGGATAGTATAAAAAGGAATTTGGGTTTTGAGTCTTCTTTTAGAGTGGACCGTCTTAGCAGAGGGGGTGCTCTTGCTCTTGTTTAAAACAAGGTGGTGACTGTGACTGTGAGTTCTTACTCTAATAATTTTATTGATGCTATTATTTCAGGTATAGAGGGTGGTAGTTGGCGGTTAACTGGATTTTATAGCTTTCCTGAGAGACAAAGAAGAACTGATTCTTGGAACCTCCTCCGCTCTTTGGCTTCTAAGAGAAATGACAAATGGGTCTGTGTTGGGGATTTTAATGATTTGATTTCGCCTATGGAGAAACAAAGAGGCGTTGAACACCCTAATTTTCTTTGCTCGGGTTTTAGAAGTGCTTTACAGGATGCTAATCTCTTTAAGGTGCCCATATAGGGTTTTTTCCTCAATCTTTTCCCGGACTGTCTCTACTTTGCAACTGTCACTACTATTTTGGATCATATACCCCTTATTATTGATCTTAAGAAATCGTTTCATGCATGGAGTAGGAAGAGGTTTAAGTTTGAGAATTCATGGCTCCTTGAATATGATATTATGAATGTTGTGAAGGAAGTGTGGAGGGAGCCAGGTTTATGTTGTACAATGGATAAAAATAAATCTTGTTGTGTGGCATTGGAAGAATGGGGTTGTAGGCTTAATTGGGATTTAATTAAAAAGAAAAAGGAAGTGGGAGTTGAATTGGAATTACTTTTGGGCACTAGCATCCATGATGATAATGTCAAAGTAGGGAGATTGAAGGTTGAATATAATCAGTTACTTGAGCAAGAAGAAATTTGATAGAGGCAGCGAGTGAAGGCGTTTTGGTTGAACGATGGGGACAGGAACTCTAAATTTTTCCATTCCCAAGTTAAAGTGAGAAGGAAAAATAATAGAATCAAAGCCTTGAGGGATAGTTTGAACAACCTAGTGTCGGATCAGAAAGGAATGCAGGAGATAGTAAGGAGATATTTTTCAGATTTGTTTAGGGGAGGAGAGGCAGATTATAGCTGGGTTTGAAAGCACTGTCAAAATCCATGTTACCCAAGAAGACAACAAGCTACTTCTAGCTCCATTCCCGAAGGAGGAGTTCAGAGCTGTAATTTTTCATATGAACCCAGATAAGTCTCCTAGCCCAGATGGTTTAAATCTAGCCTTTTATTAGAATTTTTGGGGGGTAATAGGAGATGACATTGTCAAAGACTGTAATACATGGCTTATGTCAGGTACCTTTCCTGCTACATTGACTGATACCTTCCTTGTTTTAATTCCAAAAATTGCTAACCTTGAGCATGTGAAAGATCTAAGACCTATAGCTTTTTATAATGTATTAAACAAAATGGTTTATAAGGTCTTAGCCAATCGGTTGAAACATATCCTTCCTCATATTATTTTTGAGTACCATTCGACTTTTATCCCAGGGTGGTTAATCTCTGATAATGTTTTAGTTGCCTTTAAATTAGTTTATGGGATGAAAGATAAAAAAGGAGTATCAGGGGGTGCTCCGTTGAAGATTGACATCTTTAAGGCATATGATAGAGTAGACTGGGGTTTCCTTGAAACTATGATGATTTCTTTGGGTTTTAATAGGAGGTGGATCAAGTTGATGATGCTTTGTGTGAGGGATGTAAAGTATTTGATTTTGTTAAATGGGTGTGAGATTGGCCCTATCATTCCAAGTAGAGGCATCCATCAAGGGGGCCCTATTTCTCTTTATCTTTTTATTATCTGTGCAGAAGGTCTTTCTTGTCTTCTTAGTCAAGTAGAGAGGAGAGGGTTCATTCATAGGTGCCAAGCCAATTCTGGAGGGCTATAAATATCTCATTTATTTTTTGCAGATGATTCGTTATTATTTTTTAAAGCTTTTGAGGTTGAATGTGGAGCTATTAAGAGTATTTTGAAGAAATATGAAGCAACTTCTGGTCAGTCTATCAATTATAAAAAATCGAGCATTCTTTTTAGCCCAAATGTTAGGCTTGATGAGAGGAGGAAATTATCTGATATTCTTGGGGTTTACACCCCCTTGGATCAATGGAAATATTTGGGGCTGCCATCTTTTATTAGGAGAAGCAAGAAAAATATTTTCAATTATATCAGAGATAAATGATGGCATAAGGTGACTACTTGGAATAATAGTTTTTTATTAAGACCTGGTAAGGAGGTACCCTTAAAATCTATTGCTCAGGCCATTCCTTCTTATTATATGAGTGTGTTTATGATTCCAAAATCTATTTGTCAGGAATTACAAAAGTTCATGAACTCATTCTGTTAGGTATGAAAAAGGAAGGGGGGAAGTATTCACTGGTGGTGGCATGGGTTTTAGGGATTTAAGGTGCTTTAATTTAGCAATTCTTGCTAAGCAAGGTTGGAGACTGTTAACAGAATCCAACACTCTCTTTTTTCAGGTGTTCAAGGCTAAATATTTCCGTAGAGGGAACTACATGAATGCTAGTTTGGGTTCTAACCCAAGTTTCACATAGAGAGGTATATTGTACGCAAAGGAATTGATTAAGTTAGGTGCCAAAATTTGGATTGGAGATAGGGAATCAACAAATTTCTGGTTGGATCCTTGGATACCTAGGGACTCGAATTTTCGATTGCTTGAAGGAACATGGGCTAGGGATTGTAATATTATGGTTTAGGCATTTATTAATTGGGAGAATAGATGCTGGGATGTGGAGAAGATTCAAGAGGTGTGTTGTGAGGAAGATGTGAATCATATTTTGAAGATTCCGTTAGGTTTGAGGAGTAGACAAGATAAATGGATATGGCACTTTGATAAGAGGGGTAATTACACTGTTAAGTCTGGCTATTACCAAGCTCTTATTTTGAAGAATGGTCCTTATAATGAGCGAGATGATATATGGAAGTTTTGTGGAAATAAAAAATCCCTGTTAAAGTTAAAGCTTTCATGTGGAGACTTTAAAGGGATATTCTTCCTCAAAAAGAGAGAATATATAGAAGAGGAATAGCTATTGACTCAAGTTGTGGCCATTGTGGAGGTAAAGAAGAGTGTTTCCATGTTTTTTTAGGTTGCTATGTAGCAAGAGAGATTTGGAATGAATTTGGATTGGATTTTAGCTTGTTTAGGTCTAATATATTTACTTGTGTCTGCAATGCTTCCAAGGTTGTTCCTGTTGATAAAATAAGGAATGTTTTTATAGTCTTATGGCAGATATGGTTTAGCATAAACAAATTTGTTTGGGAAGATAAGATCACGCCCTGGGCATGGAATCTTCGTTTCTTCAGGACTGGATAGCAACAAGAGACCTTTATAATACGATTTCTACTATATCCAGTAGTCGTGGTGGCTCTTCTTAATCGAATGGAATTATTGATTGTGATCCAAACGTAAGTGTTTCATTACAGTGGAGTTGCTTTGTAAATGTAGTGTCCTTTCCCCAAATGAACAAAAGTGGTTATGGAGCAGTGGTTAAAAACAACGAAGGAAATATTGTGTTTGCTCTCTCAGGTCTGTATCCAGGTGTGTTTTAGCCTAAGATAACAGAAACTATAGCTTGTCATTCTCTTTTGTCCTGGATTGATTTACATCTCTATGTATCGTGTTTTATTGCAGTGGATGCTCAGGAAGTCTATTACTCTTTTTAATCACCTATGAAAGACTCATCTGATTTTGGTAAAATTATAGATGATTGCTTAGGTATTCTCAAGCGTAAAACTGATGTTTCAGTGCGCTGTATTAGTAGGTACTACAATGTCAAAGCTCATAAGTTAGCTTGACACTCTCATTTGTATGCCCCTTTTATGGTTTAAGATTATTATCCTAGCTTTGATAAATAAAAGGTCTATCTTATCCAAAAGATACTTGAATTTTCCTTTTTTCCTACCCTTAGCCTGATCCCTTTACAACCAAAATAAAGATCTTTGCATCATTTTGGTATTAAATGAAGGATCGAGAGAAGAAGTTTAATATTAGAACAAGAAAGTATAGACACTTAAGTTACGAATTAGAAATATATTAACTTAGGTGGGTAATTATTAGTTAGGTTTACATAATTGATTTGGATGATAAACTTGTCGAATATGAAAGTTAGATTTAGTTTATTATTTGAATTGATTTTAAGACCCAATTGTTAATTTTAACAAGACAATTATCCAATTAATTACCCTTAGTTATACATAGGAGATTAAATTAGTGAAGTTAATTTCTCAAGATTTTCCACACTGATTGATAAAATCGTTCTTGCTTTCAGTTAAATTAGTTTACTCTTTAGGTTAATTTCTAATTTTCTTTAAAGTCTTTTCATATTGCATTTGTTTCTATTTTTATTCAAGGTTAATTTGAGTGAACCAATTTCACCTCCTGGAGAGATAACCATGAGTATTCGACTACAATTACCTTGTCTACTTGCGAGTAGTTTAATTTGAGTAAACCAATTTCACCTTCTAGAGAGATGACCCTAGGTATTTGACTAAAATTACCTTGTATACTTGTGAGTAGGATAGCCTAGTTTTTTTTATAACTTAGTTTGGCACAACATATACTCCAAATTATTAATTTCAAAGGTAGACACTTTGGGAGTAGATAATAAAAATTAATACCAATATAAAGAGACGTTGGACAATATTAGGGGACTTTGAATACACACTTTATTCAAGTAAAACTTGAGGAGGAAGGATTTGGTCTTAGAAGAATTGCAAGGAACTACCAAATCTAATACTAAGCATTGGGCTGACAAATTTGAGGTGCTTTGATAATGTACTCACATGGTGCAATAAGCAGGCAAGTAGTTGATTCCTTTTGAAGAAGATTAATAGAGGTTTGGTTAATGATATATAGATACAACACTTTCCCATTAGCACAACAATCTATAAGGAACCTACCAATCTTAGACTATAGTCCAGTTGTGATAGATGTGACTTGCCCTAAAAAAAAATAGAAAAACCCCTTTTAAAGTTTTCAATCACTTGATGGAACACCATAAATTAATGAAGTATTAAGTGAGAAAATGGAGTAAAATGCTACAATCAATAAGGGATACAAACTAAGCATAAAAATCAAGGCTGTGAAAGACAAGTTGAAAGAACTTAGAAGATAAAATACAACTCCTAGGCAAAAGGTAAAGATAAAAGCTTTAAAGAAATTAGGGGAATGCCAAAAAAGATAATGATAAGACCTGATGATCAGAAGTTAAGGAAGGAGGAAGCAAAATAGATAAACAACTATCAAAGAGTTCTAGAAAACACCAATAACCAATTTAAACATAAATCCATGATGTTATGGCTAAAGGATGGAGGGAGTTTCATAAGATATTATTGAAAAGTCTTACAATAAAACTTTCAATACCGCAAGTATAAGGATCGTAACTTGTAGTGCATTACCATAAGGACTAATAGACACCTAAATACTTAAATAAAACTTTGTCTAAGGTACTAAAAATTGATTTGAATTAAAATAAATAATTGAAATTGAAATAAATAATGAAACTAAACAAGTAAATAGTTGAGTGGCCAAGAAAATAAGATTAATCAAAGTTTGGAGACTTAGGAATTATTCTATCCTTGTTTTGTTTTCCTTTTATCTTGTAGATCTAATTATGCTCAATCCTAGATATCTTAAGGTTTTAATTACTTTCTCTCAAGATCTAATCAAATAATGCCAATTGAAATATAAAATAATAGAATTTTAACATGTTAATTCACAAAACTACTCTCAGCTATTCAATTAGATTTGAAGCAATCCTAAGGATAATTAATTTCATCATGAAGATCTCTCTTCAATTGTTAATTAATCTAATAATTGCAGGTCTATTAAGCTACAAAACACATGTAACTTAATTCACTCTCTTGATTTATTACCAAGTAGAAGCATAACAATTACACAAAGGTATTAATAGATGTATTGAATTCCACAAAAATGGGATTCAAAAAAATAATTTAAGAACAATTCCTAATATGGATTTAGAAACCAATAATCATGTTAAACATCATAAAAATCCAAACAAAAATCCAAGATAATGAAAGAAATAAATAGAACAGAAAGAAAAACTACTTGGAGTCTTGATCTGGAAATCTAGAATTATCTGAAGCTCTCTTAATGTCTCCTCTTGATCTTCTTTTGATTTTATGGCTACTGCCTTTTTTCATATTTTATAGTTCTTAAATACTTCTTAAGGCTTAGAGGTTTCTTTGTAGGGTTTCCTCACTTAATTTGGTTCAAAAAATAGGTCTAAAACATCAAAAGTACAAAAATAATTATTAGCTGGAAAAACTAAAATTTGTTGGAATTTGCTCGCTGTCACGTCTTTCTAGATTATAACTGGAATCATGATCATAAGTTGCATTATTTCATACTTCCAATTCTTCTATTTTCTTCAATTTCCTATTTTCATACACTAACAAACATATCAAACACCCCCTAAAACAGAAAATTAAGATCAAATTCTTGCTCCAAACTACTCAAACAATTGAAACACATAAAAACTCTAACAAAAACATTATTTTAATTCCTAAACATATAATTATTAGATAAGAAAACACTTAAAAACACACTTGAACACCTAGAAAACATACTATAATCTACACCTATCAACAACCTTTAAACCTTTGCTTGTCCTCAAGAAAAACTAAAACCACACATAAAACATCATGCCATAAACAATAATGATACAATGGCATCAAATCTTATAAAATTAACTTACTCTCAAACACCAGTCACTTAAAATGTGCCAACATACTAACTTATTCCTTTCATGTTTCAATGCTTCAATTTGAGTATATATATCAATCAAAATATTAACACCATATTCAAACACCTATGACACTTATAAGAATGCATTTATTATTATTGATCAATTAAAAAGGCAATTATTATTGATCAATTAAAAAGGCAAACTATCATTAGGTATCCTGTCACGAAAATTCTTGCTATCTTTAAAAGATTAGTAGGTTTTATTTATTGTAACACCAGTTTTAAATTTTCTTTGATGATAACCTAGTCTTTTGATGAGAAGGCAAAACCTTATCATAAATGTCCCCCAGTTACTCAACTAGGTCACATTTTTAATTTGCTTGGTTAGAGTGTCATTCTAGCCTTTTGAAAATGCTTCTGTTAACTCAGCTATATGATAACTATCAACTGGCTACTAACTTGATTCTTAACTCATTTTTCTTAAAAAGGGCTAGCAAAATAGAAATTTAATTTAATATTTTTCATTTAATTTCTTAGCCTGCCTTATTTCTTCTTACTCAATGATTCTCATGAAAGGGAATTAATAATGCTAACCAATTTAATTGAACATAATTATAAATGTATACAAATAAGTGTCATAAAATGAAAGAATAAATACCATATTCTAATTAACCTTTATTTTCATTCCAAAGACATTTAAAAACCAAAATTCATAAGTTACTATGTCTTTATAATATAAATAACCATGTTCAAAGATAAATTAATTCCATTCAATTCATGTCATTGACATATTTCCACAAAGCATATATGATGCGACAAAAACTTCACACAATGTCAACCTAATAAAAACTAACACAACACAAATGCCAATTTCACATACCAATGACATGTCATTGTATAAATGTCCCCACAATTGAAAAAAAATTCTCAATATGGAAAACAAAACAATAAAAATAAAGATAAATAATAATAATGAAAAAGTTAGACCAATGGTGACTTAGGTGGTGATGGTGATGAAGAGTGAACTTGAAGACACTTTATTGCATAAGGTTCCATCAATTCAACTCCCTACAAAATTAAAATGACAAAGCCTCAATAAAAAAAATAAAAATAAAAATAAAACCTATCCTAATTTTTGGGTTGCCTCCCAAGTAGCGCTTGTTTAATGCACTAGCTTGACATATTCTACCTTCTACTTTTAACTTGAGTCTATAATGAGTGGCTTATTGCCATCCTTTCCCCACATGGTAGTTTAGTAACCTGTAAATAAGCCACCTATTGTAAGATAATAATAAGGACATAATTGGTCAAATTAAGAAAACCAAGTAAGTTCATTAATGCCCTTTCCGATAACAAACTTTCAGTAACATAAGGAAGGATGAAACTCCCTGAATCTTCAATTGAATCAACAATTTGTATTGTGGGATGCAGAAACTATCTATACTTAAAACGACCTCAAATACTTCATTAATAGTTCCTGAAATTGGCTCCTCCTCTTTCTCTTTTAAAGATTTAATCAATTCTCATAAATGAGCTGCCCCCTTTAGATTCTTAAATACCTTATTCATATTGAATTCTACTAGTTTATCACCAATCCTAAGGATGAGGTTTCCTTGATGGACATCTACCAAAGCTCTTCCAGTGTTCAAAAAAGTTCTACCAAGAATTAGTAGATAGTCTCGATCCTATTTAAATTCTATCATGACAAAATCCGTAGGAGTAATAAACTTGTCCACTTTTACAGGCACATCCTCCTCCATATCAAATGTTTCTTTATCAATTAATTAGCAAATTAAATAGGAATGGAAGTTTGCCTCGCATTTCCTATCCCTAATTTCCTAAAAATTGATAACAAAAAAACATTAATATTTACACCTAAGTTACATAAGCATTTCAAAAATTCTAAATTACCAACTACACAGGATCTAGTAAAACTCCCTAGATCTTTTAACTTTGATGGAATGTGGTTAGCAATTATGGAGCTTTATCTTTCCGTCATGAAGATTGTTTGATTGTCATCCTAATTCTACTAACTTGATAAGATTTCTTTGAGAAATTTTTCCATACTTGGGTATGTTGTCCAAAGCTTCCAAAAAGGATAAGTTAATTCATAATGTCTTCAACTTTTCCATGAACTTTGCAAATTGTGCATCCAATAGCTTCTTTTTAAGTCTTTTTGGGAATGGTATTGTAGGTGGATATGAATGAGGAGGAACATAGAGAGGATCCTCATTCTTAACTTCATCCTTTCATTTCTTGTTTTGGTATTCTACAAGGAGGGGTTAAGCTTGTTTTTTACTGGTTCTTCTAGCTCTTTCCCACTCCTAAGTATGATAACCTTAAGTTGCTACTTTGGATTTGCTTCTGTATTGTTTATAGGCACCCCATACTCTATGTAGACAATGCATTGACTAACTAACCCACTTGAACCTCCAAATTATGAATGGAAGAGGCATGATTCTTTTCTATTTGACCAAATTTCGCATCCATCCCTTTTCTAAGTCTTATCTTGGCTCATAAACTTGGAATTTAGCATGCCCATTAACTTGTCCATCTTTAATTCCAATAAACCAAACTTGACTTACTAAAATCCCAATGGGCCTTGAGTTCTCACTTGATTTCCTGCATTATTAGACCAAGAAAATTTTAGGTGGTTTTGCCACCTAAGATTGTACGTGTTTAAGTGTTATTACCTCTATGACCAAATTGCTCCCGTGAAGTTGAACTGCTGCACATTTTTGTTTTCCACTAGGAAGTAATCGGCTATGATATGGCTCTCTTGTCCACATAGCTGGCATCTATGTTGAATTACTTAGAGTAGAGAGGAAGAGGTAGCTTTCAGACTGTTCAATGCTATCACGAGATCTACAACAATCGTTCCTTTTGGATCCTGGAAGGTTGACTACTGTCTACTTCATTTTGATGTCCAAAGATAACTATTATTTCCATCTCTTCTATCAAGTGCTGCTTTAACTATTTTCCTTATTAATGAGCCACTAGCTACTGTATCAATGCTACCTCGCATGGGTGGATTAACTTTCTTGTAAAAAAATTATAAGGGAAACTTATTGGTAAGTTATGGTGTAGATAACTCCTTTGTAACTCCTTAGTTTGCTCTTATGCTTCATATAAAGACTCACCTTCGTTTTGCTAGAAATTTGAAAATTTTTTATGAGCATTGTTGTCTTTGCCAAAGGGTAGTACTTAGCCAAAAACGCTTACACCAACTACTCTTATATTGTGATGTTCGTTATGTTGAGTAAATTAAACCACACCTTGGCCCTATCAATGAGTGTAAAAGGGAAGAGCTTCATCTTAGTTGCATCTTTTGATAACCTATTATACTGAAACGTATCACAAATCTCTAACAAATTGAACACATAAGCAATAAGATCCCCATTGGTCAAACTATGAAATTGCATATTTGTCTACAGTATATTCAACATTATTAGTTTGATTTAGAAGGTATTCACTTGTAATGGTGGTTATGTAATTCCTTGATGGTTGGCATTGAACCCTAGCCTCATGAAGTCTATAAGGGTCCCTTGTTGCTCTTTTTGGATTCTTTCCTCTGCCACTGTTCTTTCTATTGCTCCTTGGTGTGTAGCTCTTTGAATCTTTCTTTCTCGCTTCGTGATGTCTAAAATTGATGTGTCTTCTACTTTACTTACAAATCATTATATATATATGTTTAGGCAACTGCAATCACATAAAAAAGTATTACAATCCTTAAATCTAAGGAATTAAAATTGAATAAGATGCTAAATTAGTCCCCAGTAATGGCATCAAAAACTTATTGACAAGTTTTATAATAAAACTTTCAATACCGCGAGTATGCAGATTGTAACTTGTAGTACAAAAGGTATTATTCCCATGAGGACTAATAAACACCTAAGAAATTGAATAAAAATTTATCTAAGGTACTAAAATTTGATTTGAGTTAAAAATAAATAATTGAAATTGAAATAACTAATGAAACTAAAGAAGTAAACAATTGAGCTGCCAATAAAATAAGGTTAATCAAAGTTTGGAAACTTAGGAATTATTCTATCCTTGTTTTGTTTTCCTTTTATCTTATTGATCCATTAATGCTCAATCTTAAATATCCAAAGTTTTTGATTACCCTCTCTCAAGATCTAATCAAGTAATCCCAATTGAAATAGAAAATAATAAAATTGCAATGTCTCAATTTACAAAATAATCCTAACTATTCAATTAGAATTAAAGCAATCTTAAGGATAATTAATTTCACAATTGAGATATCTCTTCAATTATTAATTAACCTAATAATTGAAAGTCTATTAAGCTACCAACTCTTGTTGCGCACCTTAACACATGTAACTTGATTCACTCTCTTGATTTATTAACAAGCATAAGCATAATAATTATCACAAAGCATTAATGTATGTATTGAATTTAACATGAATAGGGTTCAAAAAAACAATTTAAGAACAATCCCTAATATGGATTTAGAAACCCATAATCATGTTAAAAACCATAACAATCCAAATAAACATCCAAGATAATGAAAGAAATAAAGGGAAAAAATAAAAGCTAGTTGGAATCTTGATATGGAAATATGGAATTCTCTAAAGCTCTCTTGATTGTCTCCTTTTAATCTTCTTTTGATTATATGGTTACTACTTGTGGTTCTGAAAATAGCCCTGAAACATCAAAATTATATAAAAACTCAAGAGTTAGAAAAAATAAAATTTGTTAGAATTTTCTTTCTGTCACATTTGTCAACTAGTGTCATGATCTTGACTTGATAGCGACTTTGTGTTAGCTCATAGTCTTTAGTAAGGAATTGTTCTATCGAGGATTGGTTAGTCATTTTGTCATTCAAATTGAATGTTGTTTAAGCAAAAAAATGAGAGATTGGAATAGAAAAAATTCACAATTTAAAGGCTTGTAAACACACTTCAAAATGTCACAAAAATAAGAAAACAATTTGGTTTAGATAATCAAATTATAAAGGTTAGGGTCATTCTCTCCATACCATGTAATCCTCACTTTGGTAATGTAATCATACTTCGTCCTAGGCCTTCTAATGTATCGGCCCTTTCTCTTTCAATACTTGAACCAATTAAGCCCGAAATAATGATTAAAGTTTAGTATATGATCTCTCAACCTACAAACTTTACTTAACTGTTAGATCGATATGACAGCCATTAAAACATCCAAGACCTCTCTCTGAATTGTCATGTTAGCTTGATATATGAAGTTTTATCAAGACTGCCTACTCTTATTGTAACATCCCATTTCTAAATTAAGGATTAGAATCCTAAATTTCTGCAAATGAGAAATAGCAATGAGAGATTAGAAAAATGCATTTCATACTCATGCATAAAATTAGTCTATACATATATGAATTTGATTGTTTTGTACAAACTATGATGACTGTTTATGCACTTATTTAACATTTTTCAAGTATAATTGATTTTAATGTAATTATTATTTGAAATTTGAATTATACATCTTAAAATATGGTTTGGTGAGTATAATTATTGAATTAGAATTTTTGGTGAAATTTGAGAAATTTCTAAAATTTTTGGGTATTTTTGGACTAGGAAAAATGTCAAATGGCAAGACAATTGATAAATGATAGTAGAATTAAGTGTCAAATGGCAGTGAAGATTTTTGATATATGAAATTAGCATTTAATGAAAAATGTCATTGAAAAATAGGAGGCAATTGGGTTAGAAATTCGAGCTGAAGTGGACTATTATTAAAAAAACAAATGGAGACCAAAAGTGGCAAGTGACAAGTGTCACTTGCCTTGCCACTTACTTTAATTCACGATGATTGGGTGAACAACCATGTTTTAATTGTGTTTCATTTTAATTAATGCTCTCCTCTTCTTTGCTGCTTTCTTCATTTTCTTCTCCACCTACAACACTCTCATCTCACCACTCCACATTGATCCTTGCTAGTATCTTCCATTACTACTTACTTCAAAGTCCTTGTTATCTCTTTTTCTTGATGAAATTTAACCTACTCCACCCTCCATGTTGATGATCGAGAATCATAAGGAGTTAGGGTTTCTTAGAGACTCTTGAAGAAGCTTTGGGTAAATCAAGTAAGTAATATATTAAATTTCGTGGCTTTGTTAAATGAAGCATATTTGATGATAGTTTAAGAGGATGGATGATCTTGAAAAAGATGTTGAAAATGTATGTGTAATGTGGATGAAGAATAGCTACATTTATGTTATTATTTCGTATATATGATGAATAACAGACTATGAAGTGTAATAAGGATGATTTTTGAGATGGATTAAGGGTATAAATGATGTATAAAAATGATTAAAAATGTTGACAAATGAGTGATGAACATTGAAGAATAAATATATGTGTGTATCTTTTGTTTTTAAAAGTATGAAAATCCTGAGTTATAAGCTATTATGTAGAGGAAATAGGTTACGAATTAAGGTTTACTAAAGTTGAAATTAGGTTAAAGGAAAGACTAGTAAATAGCCTTGAAAAGAAATGAACTAGGATAAAAATGATGATGAAGTGTGCTGGAATATGTTAGACTGGGTGTTTTTACTGAACATACATATGTAGTTTGGCCATATCCTGATCTGTAGCTATTCAAATGAGATGAATTTTGATTTATATTAAACAAAAGACATATGGATACAAATTTTATGAAGGAATTGAATTTCAATTCTGTACCTAAGGGTTTTGAAATTTGGCTTGAATTTGCGTATTTGATGTCATCACCATTTGAGAACAGCCTTTAGTATTTTGGGTATAACTTGCAGAATAATAAACTAAACTATATAAATTTTATGTCATTAGAAACTTAATACATATAGGAACATTTGTTTAGAATAAGGTTTTGCCTAAATACCTCGTTTTATAGGTCATAATGGTCATACAAAATGGACCTAAAAATAGAGTTTGAAAAAGTTGGAAAATAGTAATGCCTAACGAAAGCAGAAAGTTTTTGCCCACAACCACGATCGTGGGAATTGTTTAAACATCCAATCTGCTTCTTTTAAGTGCAGTTTGGGACAAAAAATGATTAGGAACTTTCCTATGATGCTTCTAGGCTTAAATGAAGCTTGAATTGAACTTAAAATGATGTTTGAATAAGTGATTAAAAGAGTGACATGTTTATGGTGATGATTTAGGTAATAATTTATGAATGGATTGCTAAATATTAAGTGCTCAAAGCTAGAATTTTCAGATATTATAGGAATGAAGGTGAACATATGATGGCTAATGTGATTCCGCTAAGATGAATGATGAGTATTAAGTAAAGATGAATGATAAATAGGAAATTTTGTGATCTTAGGAAGCTAAAGTAACCTTAGTGAATGATTGAATTATGATATTAGAATGACCAAGTTCTTTGAGGTATGAACCTAAGTGTAAGCTTGACATACATAAATGACGTCATTAATGATCAAGTGATGTGAATTAAGGATAAATACCCAAAATAGTCAATTTGAGCATGCATTATACATTACACATATATATGTATGTACAATTGAATGTTTATGTGATTGTGCAACTAATAATATGTGTGCAATGTGTTTGTTGCGTGAAGTTAATATACAGGATTCAACACCTGCATTTAAATGTTCCGGATCTCAGAAGCTAATGCTAATCTAGAGCGTACTATGAGTAACCTAAATGGTCTCACATGTTTAATTGTTGTTTTAAATTCTATTTTGAATTTTTATGTGATACGAATGCTTTTATTCCAGACATTGAGTGTCTGAGGCATTTAATGTATGAAAAACTCATTAAAAGTGCGCATTGTATGTGAATTTGACTGAATAAATAATTCTCAACTTAAATGTTGAATGCCAGACCAAGGTTCGATGATAAATTTGAATGAGAATGTGAATTGCAATATGAAAGTGTAAGACTGACCACAATCGATTTACTGAATACATGTGATGCATTTCATTATATAAATGCATGATAACATAAAGGCTATTGTGACAGGAGTAGCCACCGAAAAAGAGCTTAAAGCTTAGAATGTGGTAAGAGCCTCTAGCTCACTAAGTAAAATGAGCCCTGTATCCCCAACGGATAAGGGACAGTTATTAATGAGCCCAGTATCCACAATAGATACGAGATAATTATAGGCACTCAGTCACAACAATAACAATTGAAAGTGAGTCTCGTGAACATTGCATATATAATTTATATGTATGTTTAAATGATTGAAATGCATTGTTTGAATTGTTTAAATGTGAAATGTTAAATAAATGAATAAAGTGTTAATTGATGTTACATGATGAATTAATGAAGCGATGTAAATTATGTGATTTAATGAACCGTATATATTATGTGTTATAAGTGAGCCATCGATGATGGATAGCTCACTGAGTTCACAAAACTAAAAAAATTGCAACTTTTTTCAGGCTCAGAGGAGATACCAGTTAGATAAACTAGAAATATAGCTACAGAAGTCAAATGAGAAATAGAGGCCAAGATCAGTTGCATCTTCACAAGTCTTCAGTGATTTTATATATATTTGAATTATATTCCGCAAAAATTGTATAGTATTTATATGAATTGTAAAGTGTGTTGACATTCATGACTATATATATTTATTAATGTAACGAGCTAAAGCGAGTTTCAGTTGCAATAAAAATGTGTTGTTGTTTGAATTTGATTTATTGGGAAATTGTAATGACGTTTTTAATGCATGTGATGAGTTGAAAAATTTGTATTGAGTTTGACTGACCGTTTTAGCACAACACCCTAGCAGAGTGTATTCTCGAATACCGTCTATATGTTCGGGAATATGCCCTATAAGAGTGGGGTGCTACACTTATGGTACATCCAAGCTAATTTCCTAACTCCATTTCTTAATGTAAGTAAGGCATATAAAGTCCACACATCTTAGGCATTAAAGCAAATCATACATTAGACCAAAGTGAGTTCTTACATAGTTTTGGTAAGAACAACCTTAAATTGTAATTATAAATCCATTACAATCATCAACAACATCTTCCACACCATCAGCCGAAGATGAAGCTGCTGACACAACGTTCGAAAGATGATCGACATCTGAATCTTATGATAAAAGGTTGGAATCTGAGAATATTTCTGTTGAGGTGGAGAATCAAACTTTTTCGAGTGACGTAAATAGGGTTCGGTCCTCACAGAAAGTCCATAAATTTCTCTATAAAATAACTAAACAGAAAAAAATGAGAGAAGAGAGAATAGAAGGCTTATGAGTTGAAGAACAAAGCTGGAACTTCATGTGGCAGCTTTGAGATCTCTTGAAATCACTTGATTCTCCTTGAAAATCTACCAAAAATGTGTCTATCTTCGTTCTTTTTATGTGTTGCATGACCATTTGCCTTTCTAGGGTTTAAAAATGGGGTTTTATACCCCTTTAGGTACTTACATTGACTTAGGATGGATGTGATATAAGCTTAAATTACCAGCTGGAAAGTAATATTTGCTTAATGGATTGTATAATTATTCCATAATATTTAAGGATTAATGACATGAAATTGCTTAAGATACACTATGACGCATATGTGGTTTTAGGGACAATTCGGAAGTGAAAGAGGTAACGTGAGTTAAAAGCACTACATTTTAGCCTTTTTCTGAAGATTCACAATCCTTTGTCTTCATGGAGCAAAAAGAAGAGGATTAAAAGCAAGAGAAGACAAGAAAATGAAAAGAAAAGAAGAATGAACCATTAAAATGTCTCACAACCATACTGGAAATGTTGCACAGTTGTAAGTGTGTGTGTTATAATTGTGTAACAAGATTCATTGGCGTGAGTTATTCCTCATGCCCATAGGTGTGTGTCATGACTTTAGCTAGATGCGAAAGAATTAAATGTCTTCATTTGAAGGCTGAATTGAAGGTGCTCTTAGGAGAACACGAAGAGGGCTATGGAGGCTCTCAACAGCGAGAGACCCATAGAGGGGTAGCTTTTTTTACACTGGTTCAATGGGGATATCGACATCGACGAACCAGTTAAGTTTATTTCTCCTTGTATTTTTTGTTTCCTTTCTCTCTTTAGAAATTGATTATGTTATCCAATGTGTATGTATTTGGGTATTATGGAAATATGATTTCAATGTGTTCATTGGATCGTTTTACTACAAACCCGTTGCTAGAATATTCAATGTAATTCGTAAATGTTATGTTGAAATTCATTTGTAGTGACTAATGGTTTGTAATCAATAGGGATAACATAACCTAAGTTAAATGAAACATTTTATATGGTTATTGCTTTTATTAATCGATTTTTCTAATGCATAATGCTACTACCCAATTGAATCTAGAGATCTTATCCTAGGTTATTCGGTAGTTAGATTTAATTAATGATCATATCTTAACTAAACACTACCTAAGGAAAAACTCAGGTTAATAAATTAACCTACGATTAATAGTTTCTAAGAGGTTTGAGAACAACAAATCATTGAAATATGTTTAATTAGGGTGTATGCCGAGATTGAACTAAAGAATCGAATTCCCAACGAATTCATCGCTTTCATCATTTTTACATGTTTTCTTTAATTTGCTTTTCTTAGTTAGTTTAGTTTTCTTTTCTTTTCTTAAGCCATTCAAAACCCCCATAAGCTAAACATCGATTAATTTCATAATAAAGTCTAACCGAACACTCTCTGTGGGATCAACCTAGACTCACCACTACTATAGTAGTAGCTCTAGTTTATTTTGACTAGTATAACAACACACTAGCAGAAAGCTAGAAAATTCCAGCTTCTACCTAGAAAATTCCAACTTTTTTCTTTGATACCTACAACAAGTCCACACGTAATAATGTTAATAATCAATACAAATAAGGTCCAAATACTTCCTAAACATTGACATACAACCATGAAAAATGTATGTACATTAAAACACATAAAAAGAATGGAAAACCTAAGCTTAAAAACCTTCATTTATAACCTAACATGCAATCTATCATATACAATCATATACACATGCAGGTTATATGAAAATAACACAAAACCTAGGCTAAACATCCTAGTATGTATACTAAACATACCCATTATCACATAAAATGAATTAGACAATCATATAATAAATATCACTTATCAACTTCCCCATACTTACACTTTTGCTTGTCCTCAAGCAAAATCAAACAGAAAAAACACAATGCACACAAATTCACACAATCATGGACAAATGTAACATAAAAATTAATGGTTGAATGCCTCAAACTTATGGAATTAACTTGCTTTTAAACAAAAATTATTCAACAAGTTCCAAATATATCAACAAATATCATCATGTTTAAGCACTTTAACATAAACATGCATAGCAATCAAGATATAAACAACTTAGTCTTACACCTATGAGACTTACAAACATGTGTTTACTATTATCAAACAATTAAAAAGATTAATGATAGTTATAGACTGCATCATGTTTTGTTGCTAGTTTAGGATGTGTTTAGTTGTTAAATTTAATAGATTAGTGTGTGGTTAGGTTAGAATTGTGTTAGTTAGTTAAGTATTTGTGTTTTGTGTTTTTTTAGGTTAGAGCACGTGTTTGAGCTTTAATTTTATATTTTTTAAGGTGTCGTAATTTGTTTGCTAGTGTTTCAAGGAAAATATAAAAAAATGGAGGAGATTTCAAGAAGACCCGGAGCCAAAACCTAGACCTATAATCATGGCCAATAAGCCACGATCATGATAGAAGCAGATGCAAGGAGCCACGATCATGACAAAAGGGGAATGAAGGTTCCATAGTCGTGGCACCATGGGCCCTGATTGTGGCCTACACGACAGATAGCGCACCCTGACCTTTCAAACTTCATTTTTCTGGGACATTTTGGATCTTTGGAGCAAGGGAAAAGCCCTAGAGTTGCCCTGATAGAAAAAAATTATAAGAAGAAAAAGAAGGATAGAAAAGAGGAGATCCATTTTCTGCCACTTTTGGGAAAACTCTAAGAAAAAGAAGAAGATTGAGAGAGTAAGGGAAGAGCAAAGAAGAAGACCTATCCTGTAGCTTCAACCTCCATCTTTCCAAGTTTATTTCTTCTTTCCATGTTTCATTTTCGTTTATTTAAAAGTATGAGATTGAGATGGATTGTATGACAACGAATTTGGGATTAATTATGATGTTCTAACTTTTTTAGGGATTTTAACTTGATTTAATGTTAATCTAGTTATTTTTGTGCTAATCACATTGGGTGTTGTGATTAATTGCTAGAACTTTATGCTTCAGTAATAAATTAAGAAGGTGAACTAAATGCAAAATGATTGGGTTAGATTAATGAGAGTTAAGCGATCCAATAGACCACGTAATTAATTAAATCAGTTTTTATATGAAGAGAGATCTCGTGTGAGACTGATTGATCCTAAGTTTATTATCTAATTTGGCAACACTTTCATGGCCTTTACTAAAATTTTTGACTCCTAATTCTTGATTTTGTGCTTAAATTAATCCTTGAGTGTGCACTTTTATTTTATGCAATTTGATAGTAAAAATTGTCACAATTTGTATTAATTGCATTTCTTAAATTTTCTAAGAACAATTGATACTACAAATTGCTATTTTTGATTGTAGGATCCTCAAGAAGAAATGAGTCAATGTGCTGAATTAAAGTCAACAGGAGATGATACCCTTCGGGAGAAGTTCGTCGCGGCGAGAAATGATAAATCCAGGCTAAACCTTCGGGAGAAGTTCGCTGCGGTGAAGATTAATTCTTTCGCTGTGGCGAAGGAACCAGCGAAGAACAAATCCTTTCAGGTAAAGTTCACCGCAGCGAGAGTCATTTGTCGCCACGGCGAACCTTCACAAACCCGGACCATATTTGGGAAAATCTCTCACTGTTCTGACCCCGACCCGCGACCCAGTATTTAAAAACATGCCAAATTAGGTTATGCAGGGATTGTTGTTTAGACAGGAGGCAGACATACACACTTCATCTCTCACTCTCGACCATCATCCATCACCAATTTTTCACCTCTCATCGTCACTTTCTGCTGCTGCCATGGATGCTGTCGGTGTACCCACAATTGTGAGTGGTTCCGGAGGGATGCTCGACTAAGCACCATTTTCTCTTGAAGATGTAGCGATGGCTTGATTTCAATGGTTTTCAAAGGGGAGTCGTTCGTTCATATCTTTCTACATTGTTATGAACTCCTAAGTTAGGATTTATGCTTTGTAGTTAGAATTTTCTTGATTAGAGTTTAATCAAGAGTTGAACAAATGTGTTATTGGGTTTGTTGATGTAGAACTTGGATGCTCAAT
>JAOQMS010043029.1:0-12567 GCA_027563885.1 Erythroxylum longipes
TGAATAAAGTGAGGTACTACATAGTTTAGGCAATAACAACCCTAATAACTACTTAGAAATCCATCAAAATCTCATCCTACATGTTCATAATGTATCCATACATCCTTCTCAATCAATAAAATACAACAAAGAAGTAAGAAAAGAGAAGAAGTAAGGCTAATATGTTGAAGAGCAAAGCTGGAATTCTATGATGGAAGCTTTATACCTCCTAGAAAACCTTTGATTCCACCTTGAATTTTCCTGGTTTTTCTCTAAGAATGTGTTCTTCTCACCGTTGGATGTCTTGCACGACCTCCTCTTTTTATAGAGTTTAAAATTGAGTTTTTATACCCTATTTAATGCTTAAAACGACGTAGGAATGAAGAAGTTGCTAGCTGTAATTTTCCGAAAAACTCTGTTTTCTGCCTTGATTTCAATCCGTGATATTTTATCAATTTCTTATTCAAATCGGTCCTTTATTTCTCCAATTTGAAGCTGAATTTCTCCTGTTTCTTTTGTATCTAAAAAGAAAAACATTCAATAAGTATTGTTTCTTGTGAAAGCTTAATATTAGTGATGGGTCAGCCTAGGAAAATTCCATCTTTCCTTTGGGTCACATTACTTGCTTTCTCTACGGTTCTTCTATCCTTCCATCCCTCAAAACTATCTTCAATCCTATTGATTAACAACAAAATTAATCGCTTAATCATGTCCAAAACACATGCAATTCATACCAACATTAATGTAAGCAAAAGACGTGCAACAATGTCATGCAAAATTCATGCAAAATCTAATCTGAAAGACCTAATTCTCAGACATTCATGCATATTCACATACATTCATACATAATCATGAAATTATGTGAAACTAAGACAAAAAATAAGCTAAACAAGTTAACAACAATCAATTTATCATGATTAACTAACAAAATATCCTAAGAAAAGTATGTACAAATGCCACCTATCAACTCCCCCACACTTAAACTTTTGCTTGTTCTCAAGCAAAATCAAACTCAAAAATAATTTGAAGAACACAAACACACAAAAACATACACGCATACAATGCCAAAATTGATGGCTACTAACTTGGAACGTTATGCAATCAACTTAATCATAAACAATAGTTATATTACAAGTTCAATGTATAGACTTATTCCGTTATGCCTAAGTACTTTAATATAAACATACACATCAATCAAGATAAAAACAACTCAATTTAAAACCTGTATCACTTATAAACATTCCATTTACAATTATCGATCATTTAAATGGTTAACTATCTAAGTTATCCTTTCATGAAAATTTTTAGCTAATTTATTAGATCAGTAGGGTTTTTATTACACACACTTTTTCTCATTTTTGTAACGTTGTCTTGGTCTTTTGACACGATGAAAACTATTGGTGATGAATGCCCCGGATTACTCAAGTAGGCCACATTTTTTATTTATTAAGATAGCTTAGTTGGAGTGTCATTCTAGCCTTTTGACCCAAAGACAAACATTTATGATGAATGCCCCCGCTTACTCAACTAGATCACAGCTCACAACTAGCTACTAACTCTATTCTTAACCCTTTTTTGGGTCAGCGAAATTGTTATTAACACACAATCTTTCCTTTTTTTAACTACTTCATTTCTTTTAGCTTATTATTTTCATGAAAGGGAAACTAAGATTTTCTACCAATTGAATGGCTTCTAACTGTAACTGCATGTGAATTAGCAATATTAAGTGTAAAGCCAAGTATCCTATCCTAATCAACACACATGTTTATGTTAAAGCTACTTATAATATAACTTCCTAAGTTAACACATATCACCAACATTGTTTAAAATTAAGCTAATTCACATAAAAGTCTAGTCACTAAACATCCACACAGACACACAATTTCACACAAAAATTAAAAAAATTGGGACATTAACACAAAAACATGAAAAATCATGCAAAACATGCAAAAAATGGGGAGTTAAATAAGCCATCCAATATACAATGCAAATTGCATATCAATACCCCACATTTGAACAACACATTGTCCTTAATGTGTGAAAGTGATACATAACAAACAACAACCACACATAATATATACAAAAAATCATAAATGAATAAATAAAGAGGCATGAGAAAGTTTGTTGGTATTAGTATTGAGAATCGTGTTGGTGATGGCTCGCGTATTCCTCATAGCTTACACACTTTACTTCTTTTCCTATATTAAAGAAAATTTTTTAACATAAATAAAATATAAACACAAACATTCAAGAAACATAAACAAAAATAACACATGCTAGTTTTTAAAGTCACTAGCAAGACTTTTATCACTCTCTGGTCATGGACGGGGTCAGAGAAATATTCTTTCTCGCTTGATGGGCACTTGTCCTCCATAATGGGGCTTGCAACGTTGGCCATTCACCCTGAAAGTTTCTCTATACTCGTTTTGCAACTCCTCAACTCCAGATGGGAATGCATTAATTACTTTGAAAGGTCTACTCTATTGGTTTATGCCCTTGCAGCCAATTTATTTTGGTTGTAAATTTATTTGTATGACGTTATTATTTTTTAATAAAAGGCATTCTTTATTTTTGTGTATTTATTAATTATTTAATTATTAATCAGAAATATAAAATCTATGGAATAATTATTATGCAATTAGAAATTGTAATGCGATTATAATCATGAGATTCTAATTGCACTTTTTATATTATTCTTAAAATATTCCTAATCGTAGTTTCATCAAGACGGGGTATTGATAAAATGGTTAGACTAGCACATGTTTGTTTCTTTCTTATAAAAGAAAGTAATTGATCTCATAAATTAAAGTGTGGAGACATTTAAACAAACATATGGGTACTTATTAGAGAATAATTTCACTGAACTGACTCAATTATGAGAATCCCAAATGGTACATTACTTATGTGTCTGTGGATTATCTCATAATGATAGTTGTATAATTGATCCTCAAACTTAAGATTACCAAGGTATCTAATATGGGAATTAATGTGTTTTGATGATACTTATGAATCGTCCTGGGATAATTCAGTCGGTAGTAATTGGATACAGTATGAACCATATGTAGATAGTTGAGTAAGTCAATATAGGATTCGTCATCTAAAGTAATTAGAGAGAATATTCTACTGTTCTTCATTAGTAATGATTTATGGAATTCTCTGGCTAGAGTGAATCGACATTTGAAAAGGTGTTTTCAAATTTCAATTATAAATCAATTACTAATTAGCAAGAACGAACATGATTGGATTATAAGAGTAGACGCTGTATCCATACTCTGTCCAAGTAGAATATTGAATGACAAAAGGATTAAATTATACATTATAGCCATGCATGGACAGATTAAGTCAATCACTACAATATTCCTGATATTTGGGTAATCATGACATATTGCTAAATGTCAATCATGATTTATGATTATGAATTGTTTAATTAGAGAATTAAAGATAAATTAAAAGAAGTTTTAATTTATCTAATTCTAATTGTGAATTAGAATTATAATTTATAATCATTGCCAATTTATTAGGAACCTAATGGGTCACACATCAGAGAGCAATTTTTGAAAGAAAAAATCAATTTAATTAAGTTGGACATAATTATAAAGTTTGAGAAACTTTGGGGATGAAGTATGAGATATTTGATTTTATTAAAATTAAATTAATTAGAATTAGAATTGGATTTTAATTATAAGTAAAGAGATTTAATTTTAATAAAAGACTCTTATGGTTTTTTTTTGTAAATACAGGAAAAGATTTTAGAAGCTAGCACTTCTTTCTTTTTCCTCTCAAAGTAGTTGAGAATTGCTCTGTGGATACTATCAAAGGCTGGACGCTTGAACAGCATGTGATTGATCAATCAGAAAAAGTTTCAAAGATTTTTCAATAGGATAGCGAACAAGGTACGATTTCTAAATTGTTTATGTTTTATTCAAGTTTATACAATTATCGGGATCCACTCGGAATTTGTAAAAAAAAATTTTCACTGCACTCATGATTCGATCAAGGTTAGATTCCATCACGCTCCATCTAGATTTTAACTTTCCAAGAAACAGCGAAAGTCTAGAGTTGAAGAGTAAAACCATATCACCTATATGGAACTCCTTTTTCTTGATTTTTGTGATAAGTGTGAAATGCATCATATTTTAAGGTATAGTTTGATATGTGTTTAGTCATTTATTTGATTATTTAGTATGTGCGTAGGGTAGAATTGTGTTAGTTTCTGATTTTTTATGTTTTAAGTGTTTTATAGGTTAGAACAATCCTTGGAGCTTAAATATGATGTTTTTGAGGTACCTTGATGTATTTGTTAGTGTTTCAGGGTAAAGATTGAAGAACGAAGGAGTTTCATAGCAAATTGGGGCGAGTGGGTCATGCAATTGGCGCAGGGCCACGATCGTGGCTTGCATCATGCAGATGCACAGCCACTTCCAAACTTTGCATTTCGAGGAATTTTTTGAGCCTTTTAGACCCTGGAAAAACCCTAGTTCAACCCTAAGCATACAAAAACCTAAATAGAACAACAAGAACAGAAAGGAGTTTTTTGTATTAGCCACTTTAAAGAGAAACCATAAAGAGAGTTCATCGAAAGATTTAGAAAGCAAAGAAGGAAGAGAGAATTAGAGAAGAAGACGACATCGATATACTTCCTAGATTTGGAGTTTCCCAAGTCGCTGCCTACCGTCTCCATCCAAGAACGTATTTCCTATTACTATTATCTATTTTTTATGGTAAAGAATTAGGAACAACAGTTTGATGATAAGATTTATGAATGTTAAGATGTTCTATACTCACCTTCCAGTTTTGTTATCTTTAATTTAATAAAATTTGATTGTTTTATGTTTATTGGATTTATTGTGATCGATTTCTGTGATTACATAATTTGGTAACAAAATTAGAGGGCGAATATAATGAAAAATAATTAAATTGGGCTAATAAGAGTTAGTTGATTTAATAAGAACGAGAAATTAATCAAATCGGTGATTATGTGAAGAGAGATCTCGCATAGGTTCCTGATACTTTATTGGATAACTTCATATCTAATTAAGGTTTTAGATAGATTGTTAATTGAGAAATTGAAATTTTCCATAATCTAATTAGGGTTTATAATTTAGGGTTAATGTTATAACTCAAGAGTTAGTAATCAACCCTAGGATTATCTAAGACCAATAATCCGATAATTTGTAATTGATTAGGTTAGCGTTAAAGATAGGTAAAAATTCCCCTCACTCAATTGATAGTTCCTTTAGATTGATTGTTAAGTATGTGTTGCAACTGCTATTTTGTTAATATTTTTGTAATTGATTCTTGGAATTGAGTTATGTGATTGAATTAAATTCTTGCTTTAGTTTTGTTACGTTTTGAATTACTATGAATTGTTTTGGCCTTAAATTTTAGGATTAAATTATCCCTCCTCGTGGAATTGACACCTTAGTTACTATGCAAAGGACTCATATTCTTGCGGATTATCAAGGTTATTAATTAGAACTTACACACATCAGAAAACCATGATCAGTGTGCATTATGACACCTCTTTACCTTTTCCTCGTAGAACCTGGCATTATCATAAGCTTGCAGCATTAATTCGTCCAACTCATTTAACAGCAATTTACTCTTTTCTCCAGCTGCCTTCTGATCCCAATTTATATCCTTGATAGCCCAGTAGGCCTTATGCTCAAGTTCCATAGGTAAATGACAAGCTTTACCACAAATCAGCCTGTAAGGCGTTATCCTAATATTGGTTTTGAAAGCTAACATGTAAGCCCCTGCATCATCCAATTTGATTGCCCAATCCTTCCTAAAACTATTAACTGTATTTTGTAAGATTTTCTTTAATTCTCTGCTCACATCCTCTACTTAACCTCTAGTCTAGGGGTGGTGTAGTTATCCTGTGTTGTACTCCATATTTTTTCAATAATGCTTCAATTAGATTGTTGCGAAAGTGGGTACCTCCGTCACTGATAATCACCTGCGGCACACCAAATATGTTGATAATCTTTTTCAGAAACCTCTCCACCACTCTACTATCATTTGTTGGTGTAACCATAACCTTAACCGACTTTGATACATAATCAACACTTACCAAAATATATTTGTTTCTGTAAGAGGATGGAAATGGTCCCATGAAATCCAAACCGCAAACATCAAAGACTTCAACCTCCAGCATCAAAGACATTGGCATCTCATCCCTTTTCGATATGTTCCCAATCCTTTGGCACCTTTCACACTTCTTCACCTAATGTTGTGTATACTTAAATAATGATGGCCAATAAAATCTGTACTCTAACACCCTTTCTACTATCTTATTGGCTCCATAATGTCCTATATAAGAAAAATTATGACAGTAAGTTAAAATAGTATTAATATCGTTATTAGGAACATATCTTTAAATCAGTCCATCCATATAATTTCTGTAAAGAAACGGATCTTCCCACATATAATGCTTAAAATCATGTTTAAATTTTTTCTGCTACTGGTAAGTTAAATTAGGGGGGAGGATACCACCTGTAATGTAATTTGCAATGTCGGCACACCAGGGACTGTCTAATTTTTATACCAAAAGTAGCATCTCATCAAGGAATTGCTCATTGATTTCTTCTTAAAAGCTTGATTCCCCTCCTTCCAATCTTGACAGGTAATCAATAACAAAATTTTAAGCTCCCTTTTTATCCTTGATCATGATATCAAATTCCTTTAGGAATAGGATCCACCTAATCAACTGATGCTTGGCATCCTTTTTGGAAAAAGGTACTTCAGGACTGCATGATCTGTATACATAATCACTTTTGAACCAAGTAAGTAAGAATGAAATTTATCGCAAGAAAAAATTACAACTAATAGTTCTTTTTTCGTCATGGTATAATTAATCTGAGAATCCATCAAAGTCCTACTGGTGTAGTGAATAGCATGCAACTTCTTGTCCTTACGCTGCCCTAGAACACACCCAATTGTGTAATTGCTAGCATCGCACATCAACTCGAATGGCTAGCTCTAATCTGGTGGTTGTAACACTGGTGCTAACGTCAATGCCTTCTTCAACCTGTCAAAAGAAACTAAACAACCATTATCAAAAATGAAAGGAACATCTTTAACTACAAATGAGTAAGGGGTTTAGCAATTAAAGAAAAATCCTTAATGAATTGGAGACAGAACCCGGCATGCTCTAAAAATGCTAGGAACCCTTGAACTTTACTTGGCGGAGGAAGTTTATCGATAACTTAAGTTTTTACCTTATCCACTTCAATGCCTCTACAAGATATCTTGTATCACAAGACTATTCTCTCTTGAACCATGAAGTGGCATTTTTACCAACTTAATACTAAATGGGCCTCCTCACACCGTTTGAGAACCTTATCCAAATTTGTCAAATTCAAATGAATCTCCATATACTAAAAAGTCAGCCATAAATACCTACAAAAAATCCTCAATTATGTCGATAAAAATGACCACATATATTGCTAAAATGTAGCTGGTGCATTGCAAAGTCTGAACGACATCCGTCTATATGCAAAAGTACCATATGAACATGTGAAAGTTGTTTTAGCTTAATCCTCTGGACAAATGAATATATGATTGTAGCTGGAATACCCATTCAAGAAACAGTGGAATACATGTCACAACTCTCTCAATTATCTGGTCTACAAAATTCAGTGGGAAGTGGCCCTTTTTTGTCACTGAGTTAAGCGTCCTGTAATCAATAAAAACTCTCCAACCAATGACTGTCTATGTGGAAATCAACTCACCCTTTTCATTTTCCACCACAGTTATTGTGTCTTACTTTGGTACACACTAAATTGGACTTACCCATTCACTGTCTGAGATCGGGTATATAATTCCTATATGTAAACCTTAATTACCTCCTGTTTTACAACTTCCTGCATATTTAGATTCAAATGCCTTTGCCTATCCCCCACTAGTTTACATCCATCCTCGAGATTTATTCTATACATCACAACACTCGGACTTATCCCTCAGATATCTGATAACTGCCATCCCATCGCTTTCATCCTCCTCCTTATAAATCCTACTACCTTCATTTCCTATTCATCACTCAACCGGTTTGAAATAATCACAGGTAATATTTGATTTTCACCTAAAAATGTATACCTCAGGTGTGAAGGTAAAGGTTTTAACTCTAGGGTGGGTGCTCTCTCATTGGAAGGTGGTATGGGTGGCTTGGTCCTTATCAAAGTTTCCTTCTCACTTTTCTCTTCTTCCTCTCCATCCTTCTCTCTCATTCCATTCTCAATTTCTTCATTCAATTCTAATTCCCTCTCACTCTTTGTTTTTGTCATTCTACCAGTTATCTCCTCTATACACTCATCCATCACATCCATTCTCATACAACAATCCAGCTCCTCCCTACTTTTCAAACTCCTATTCATATTGAACTTAACTTTTTCATCACCAATACGTAAAATTAGAACACCATTATTCACATCAATCAACGCTTGACTAGTATTCATAAATGGGCGTCCTAAAATCAATGGACAATTTCTGCCCTCAACAACTTCAAAAATGACAAAGTCAACCAGAATCACAAACTTATCTACTTTCACCAAAACATCTGCGACAACTCCAAAAGGCTTTTTTATGGACTGATCAACTAACTGAATTGTTATTGATGTTGGCTTTATGCCATCCAAGTTCATCTTCTTGAAAATAAACAATGGCATCATATTAATATTAGCCCCCAAATCACATAAACATTTAGAAAATTCATCACCATTAAAAATACAAGGAATAGTAAAACTCCTTAGATACTTTAGTTTCAATGGCATATTGTTCGTGATCACAGAGCTACAACTGGCTGTTATGCTACTGTCTGATTTGAATACCAAGTTCACTTGCGAGAAAGTAATTTCTTTAAGAACTTAGCATACTTGGTCTTATGCTCAAAAACTTTTGGCAAAGAAAAACTCATATACAACTTCTTCAATTTTTCTAAAAAGTTGTTGAATTAGGTCTCCACTAGATTCTGACTTACTCTCGAAAATGGTAATTTTGGAACATATGGTGGAGGTGGAACATATGGGGGTCCCTCCTCCTCAGTGACTTTGTCCTTACCTTTTTCCTAACTTTTCTCCACTAGATCAGCAACACTACCTTCAAGACTGGATCTAGTAACTCCTTTCCACTTATCAACGGAATTAGCTTTAAATGTTCATTTTGATAAGGTTCTGAAGTGCTGGGAAGGTTACCTGGGGATCTGGTTGATACTGCGGTTACCAGCTGACCCATCTACACCTATAGGTTGTAGATTAATAATGCTTGATTTTTAATCAACTGATTAGTCTTCACTTGATAACTTTTCAATGCCTAATCACTCCGTGCTTGTGCCTCCTCGATATTGTTCACCTTCGATTAAATTATTCACTTCCATCATCTTTTAAAATTGGGAGCTCATCTTTGAAAGTTAAGGATCTGTCCTTGCAACTTGGGCTTCCATTTTTTCCTTTATCCTTGATTCAATACCTCCAAATGTTGACTCTAAGGAAACATATGAGTTACTTTCCTTTTCTTGAAATCCTGGGGGTTTTAAGGTCTCTGATTGGTTCCTACAAGGTTAGCCCAAGAAAAATTTGGATGGTTTTTTCATCCAGTATTATAAGTACTAGAATATGGGACCTGACCTCTATTGGAACTCTAAATAATGAGCTTGTTATGTGCCTTCAGTGCTCATCAAATAACATTCTGATGAATTATGATTGTCCACTCCACAAATCTCACAATTTTGATGTATATACTTCAAAGAACTAGATGAAGGTTGAAGATCACTTACCTATTTCCGTAATGATTCAATTTTTGCAAATAAAGTAGCTATTGAATCTGTTGATATAACCCCTTTATGTTCCTTTATCTGTAGTGGTTTAATACTTTCATTGTCCCAAAGGCAATTGTTAGCAACCATTTCTTCAATCAGGTCATATGCAGTATCTCTGGTCTTCTTAATCAATGAACCTCCTGCAGCTACATCAATGGTGCTTCTGGTTGCTGAATTGTATTATAAAATGTTTGTAGCAAAAATTCCCTGGATAGATTATGATGGGGGCAGTTCCTCTGCAACTCATTGAAACGCTCCCATACCCTATACAATGATTCTCTCTTGTGTTGCTGAAAGTTAGTGATTTCCTTTATAATCCTTGTTGTCTTTGTCAGTGGGAAATATTTAGACAAAAAGACTTGCACCAACTGGTCCCATGTTCTGACTTTTTTTTTAGTAAGGGAGTTCATCTATGCCTTTGCTCAATCCTTTAGTGTGAAAGGAAACAATCTCATCTTCACTGCATCTTCTGATAGCCAGTTTTGCCAGAAGTATCACAAATATCCAAAAAATTGACAATATCGTAATGTGGCAAACCATAAAATTAAACAATGCTTCAGAAAATATTAAGTAAAGCAGGCTTGATTTCGAAATTGTTCACATTCATTGGTAGTTTAGCAATTCCTTGCTGGTTCGAGTTAAACCCTGGCCGCATAAAGTCCGTTAAAGTTATTTCTTCACCACCTTGTTCCCTCTGTTCAACCATTATCTGCTCAATTTGATCTTGTCTCCTTGCCTCTCTCAGTTCCTTTTCTACTTTGGTGATGTCAAGTTCTCACAATTTCTCCACAACTCCTACACTCCTCATATGCATACACCTATTACACATAAGAAAAGAATATCAAAGTAAAAATGAAAAGAAAACCCAAATCAAAGCAATTCAAACCAAACTCGATGCTAGGTGAATTCCCTGACAATGGCGCCAAAAACATGATAAGTGATTTTCCAAATTTTAAATTAAAACCTCTTATCCTATAAGTATACAAATCGAAAATCATAGTATAGATATGTATTGTCCCATAAGGATTAGTTAGTCACCAAAATGATCAATTTTTGTTTTGTTCAAGAAACTCAAATAATTAGATTTGAAAGATCCAAAATATAAAAATTAAGAGTCGTATATACACACTTTAGGGTTGTCACGAGAGTAAGAACACAAATTTAGAAAATGGTGAATCAAAATATCAATTTAACAACTAAGGATTGTCATTACCAACTATGTCTTCTCTCACTTTAGCAATTTTCATTATGTTTAGTCTAAAATTTCCTAATGTCCTAGTTCTTTCACTGTCATTACTTGAACCAAATAAACTCTTTTTAATAAAGTAAATGAAGTATGTAAGCTTTCACTTCCCATTTTTGACTTAATAATTAAAAGGATATGAACAGATTTTTGGACAGCCGCTTTTCCATTCAAGATCTCTCCAAATGGCAAGGTAACTTGATATATGGAGTATTATTGGTGTAAGCCCACTATCATGAAACATACTAACATATTTCTTAACTCCATATCTCTATATGAGCTAAGTATGGACACCCATATACCATAAACATCAAGCAACATCAAACACATCCATAACATTGAATAAAGTGAGGTACTACATAGTTTAGGCAAAAACAACCCTAATAACTACTTAGAAATTCATTAAAATATCATCCGAATGTTGGATCGGGAAAAGAAAGCATGCCATATTTGAAGAACTGGTAGATTTCAAAACTTTTTAGAAATCTTATTTATAGTGGAAGCAATATATCCAAATCATCATGCCAATCTATACATGATATGGTATAAGGATAATAATAAACATAAACAAGACAGTGATATTACCGACTCCTTCGCTACAACTTTAAGTTCTCACTACGCTATCCTCTCCTTCTTCTTGTATCTAAAGCCTTTTGCTTTTGAATCCTTTTCTTTGTCAACCTGTCCTCTCCTTGTTATTGTATCCTCAACCAATTTGATTTACCTCTTGCTCTTCTAGGACAACTTGGTTAACAAAATCCTTTGGTGGGATAGGAGAAGGAAATATTTGGAGGAGATTTTTCTTAGAAGAAATGAACCAAAAATGAGACTCTTCTTATGTAAATTTTGAGTCACTCTGTATGAAAGGAGAGAGAGAGTCAAACCATGCAAGAACACCTTCTTACCTTTTAATTTTGGTTATGCATGGAATGAAAGAAAAGAATAGCATCCAATGCATCACTTCTTACTTTAGTCAATCATAAAGTATCCAATAAATGAGACTCTTCTCATTTATCTTTAAGATGGCTATAAGAAAAGACTATTAACCTAAATATGACCTACTAATTTTTTTTTTGGAAGATGGAAGAAGGAAGATAGTCCATCCAATGCACATCATTCTTCTATAATCCAATGAATGTTAACAGGTTATATGCTAACATTAAAAGATAACCATTAAACCATTTAATGGTAAGCTCATAACTCCATTTAATGATGATAAACCATAAGAAAGACCATCTTTATTCAACAGCGGCACAATCAGTCCATTAAAACTGAAATTGCTACTCCTTTCTTTAAAAAATTTGTTTTAATATAATTAATCTAGTCAATTACATTAAACCAAAGTCTAGCCCATTTCTAAATGAAAATTTGGGCTTCTAATTAACAATTAATTAGTGGAAGCCCAACATTCAATTATGGGCTTATCAAACCTCCATTTATATTTCTTACTTAGTTTGATAACCTTCCTTGAAGCCAAGTGGGGAATCTTATTGGACTTTGATAATTCAAGCTCCAATAAGCCTAGAATTAA
>JAOQMS010043030.1:0-12566 GCA_027563885.1 Erythroxylum longipes
ACACAATCAATTAAACTTTATTAATCTCAAGAATTAAAAACCTGAAGGTGAGTATAGACAAAACTCAACATTCAACAAAACTGATTCTAAAAAAATATTACAATTTCATACATTAATAAAATTGAATAAACGAAAAATACTATTGGGAACAGAATTTGCAAAGGCAGCGACAACTGTTCCGGGAAGTACATCGCATCTAGCTTCGTCTCTGTGTCCCTCTTCTTTCGTCTCCTTCCTCAATCTCTAAATTTCTCTCTAGGTTTTCTCTCAGAATTGGCTAATGTGATAGCTTTCTTGCACGATTCTCTCAGCTGCATCTATTCCATAATGTTATATTTATACTTTGGGAGCTCTAGGTCAAAGTCGGGGTCGAAACGGTTTTAAAATTCTTGTAAAATTTGAGTTCTTGCTTCAGCCCAACACAAGCCACGATCGTGGCCAACGCCTAACCCTTTCTGTCACAATTGTGGCCTGATGTGCACGATCGTGGCCTGAATGTAAGCTCTCCTTGACGACCATTCCCATATGTAAGCTCTCCATGACGACCGTACCCATATGTGTACGATCGTGGCTTGGCTGATTTGGCTCGTCCTTGTCTGTCACGATCGTGGCCTGCTATGCCACGGTCGTGGGCTATGCCTTTGGCTCGAAAACTCCTCGAATCTTTTCCATTCTTCACCGTTTACCCTGAAACACTAACAAACCCATCAAGGTACCTAAAAAATATAACAATTAAGCTCAAAGACTCATACTAACCCAAAAAACACTTAAACACATAAACTAACACAATTAACACACTAAACACACACTTAACACTCAATTTAACACTAAATACTTAATAAATTAAAATTTAAAACACAATGCAATTGACAATTATCAACATCCCCACACTTAAACGTTTGCTTGTCCTCAAGAAAACAAAATAGAAACATAACAAACATGAAGCACACAATGCAAACTGGGATAATGGCTTCAACTTCATGAAATAAATTAAATCTTGAACACAATTTAACAAGTTATATCTAATCATTAGCCTGTAAAATCTATGTCTAAGGGCTTTGAACAAAGCATACAAGTTAATCGGGATCTAAGTGCTAATTCAATTACCCTTTTCAATTGTACACACACATTAATAGTTCTTTAGTCCTTCAGATTTTGTAATTGTTCCTAAGTACATTTTCATGAAAATTCAAGCTTATTACAAGTCTGGTAGGTTTTTATTAAGAACATTTTTTCATTTAAGTTTAAACCACGAACTTAGTCTTTTACTCGAAGGCAAACATTGGTGATGAATTTCAATCCGGTTACTCGACTAGATCATTTATTAACAGCTTGGTTGAAAGGTCATTATAG
Organism: Erythroxylum longipes; assembly: GCA_027563885.1. Classification (NCBI taxonomy): domain Eukaryota; kingdom Viridiplantae; phylum Streptophyta; class Magnoliopsida; order Malpighiales; family Erythroxylaceae; genus Erythroxylum; species Erythroxylum longipes. Next base: position 1,354 of record JAOQMS010043030.1, read on the forward strand.
CCTTTTGACGTGAAGTGCACATTTGAGATACGTGTTGATCCAGTTACTTAGCTATTATCATGTTTTCAATTGGCTACTAGCTCTAATCATAACTCGAAGGTCAGCAGAATAGTGATTTATTAACAAAACATTTTTTTCTTGCCTACCTTGTTTTTAGCTATTCGTTTTCATAAAAAACACTAGTTAAGCTACTTAAGTGAAAGGGCCTCAAATTATGAATGAACGTGACAACTTAGAGGGTGCTAAATTTACACAGTCCTAATCAAGATGTATATTTATCCAAAAACCCCAATTCACTAATTTTGCTAGCTAATGATCATTTACAACCTAATAGACTATGTTCAAAATTAAACAAATTTCACTCATCTAAGCCATTGACACATTCAAACAATTTGCATAATGCATCCTAATAACTATCATACAGTGTGAAAAATCACATTAAAAAAAAAACACAGAATCCCTCCCTACACTTGAACAACACATTGTCCTTAATGTGAGAAGGAGGCACACATCACATAAAATAAGTAACGACGAAACATAAATTAAAGTGACAGTAAGCAATTAAAAAAATAAAAATAAACATAAAAAATGGAACTGAAGGCTAATTTAGAAAAGAATTTTTTTTACAATAGTTGGGTTAGATAGAAGTCCTATGGAGATGGAGGTGGTGATGGTGTTGGAGGTGGCAAATGAATGCCTTGAGACTTGAAATACTGATGGATCCATTGGATATCTCGGCTCTAGCTTTGTTGTGTGCAAGCCATCTCTGCAAGTGTCTTGTTGGTCTCTATTATTGTAGCCAACACCTTTTTTTGCCTTGTTCTTCTTCCTCTTCTTCCTTGAATTCTTCACTGGTGGATTCTTCATGTTCCTGTCGAGGCGGTGCCGAGCTCGAGCTAACCTGACCCGCCCTGATTCTAATATGCATCTTTTGGCTGATGTCCTTTAATTTCATGTTTGTGGAATGGATGATCTCAACCCAGAATAAGTAATGGTGATTGAGGAAGTCAGGGAGGTGAACTGTTAATCCCCTCCATTCCACACCAAAATGTTCTGCAATGGTAAACACCATGTAGCCCATTCCGAGATGGTTCCTCTACTTGCGCGGAGTTACAGCAAGGGCATTCAGGATATGGGTGGATGTGCATACTGGAATATTGTAGTCCATGCACCACAGTATAAAAAGTTCCTTGGTAGAACACTTGTTAGTTTTAGTCATGTCAAAGACCAGATGACATATAAATTTGTGCAGCAATAAGTGTTCATAGGTCTTAAGATGTTGTTGTGAGCATACTTTGTATAGATACGCTCAATTCCAGTAAGCTCTTGCTAGTATTGAGAAGGACGGAAGTCATCATATTGATCGAAGATGGTGGATTCAATTCATATACCTGTCCCCCCAATCTAAACCACAATTCTTTTGTATTCTTAGGGTCAAAGGTCAGGGTTGTGAAAAATTCCAGTGTAAGCTCCTCATAAACAGGGAATTGGCATTGAATAAATGAGCCCACTAGATGCTCTCGGCTAGGTTTTCTACCCGCTCATGCAATTCTAACCTATCTGGTGTGTCAAAGTCAAAATACTTGGGAATTACAATTTATCTAGAAAAAAGGGAACAAAAACAAGTACCTTCCTCCTCGGTGTAAATTGGAAATGGTGCTTTGAAATCCACTGCTAGGTTTCTTCATCCTCGTCCTGTGACTTGTTGTCATCTAAATGGTTCCTATCGAGCTGATTGTTTAATACGTGGCATGATTTTGGTAGAAATTAGGAAAAATTTAGAGGTTGAAAATTCTGGAGAGATGTAAGAGTGTTTGAATGCTTGAATTCTAGAGAGATAAAATGAAAATGAAAGTGAATTTAGAACTCAATACATAGGAGGCAAAAAAGGTAAAATGGTAAAGTTGTTTTAAAACTTTTCGCGCTCTTTTCTTTTCTAAATAGTCGCATTCCACGATCGTGGCCTGCTATGCCACCTAGCACATGCTCAATCGCAAGCCACGGTCATAGCCTACAGCTATACGCTCACTCTAAATTCCTTCTTTTGATCTTTTTCCAATTTGTTTCAATTTCACTTCCTCCCTTGTCTGCCTCTCTTTTCATGCTGGAATATCTTCCACATAATTTTTGAAGTTTGTTTCTTTTTTTGATTTTATTCAACAAAATGAACCTAACTAAAAAATTCAAACGTTCGAACAAAATTAACAAAAACTACTTTTCCATAGGTTGCCTCCCATGCAACACTTCTTTTAACGTCAGTAGCTCGATGCTCCATTAAGCTCACGGTGGTTGGAATGAAAGATTCGAGGGTAGCGTCTTTATTAATTTCAACGTTTAAACCCGAGCTACTATACTACAGTCACCACCGTCCTTACAATTTTCCTTTCTTTACCTTCTCCTTCGTGAGCACTTCTTCCTGAAAGCATTACCAGGATCTTCTATGTCCTCCCATTTGCCTCGAGGTTTGGGTTCTTTGAGATCCACTGGAGGTGAAGGAGATCCGTACTCTCTTGTAGTTACCTTGAATGTCAATTTTTCCTTTCCTATTCACAGAGTTAATTTACCCTCATCAACGTAAATAATTGAGCATGCAGTGGCCAAAAATGGGCATCCAAGAATTATAAGGGTGTCCGTATCTTCGTTGATGTCCAAAATATAAAAGTTTGTGGGAAAGATAAATTTACCCACCTTTATCGGCACATCTTGTATAATTCCCATCGGTCTATGTGATGTTCTATCGACCGTCTTAACAAAAAAATTAGTGGGCCCTAACTTTCTTAACTCCAATTTTAGACTGAAGGTGTAGGGCATCATATTTATACTTGCATCTAAATCCGTGAATGCCTTGTCTATGATAATCCTGTTGATAATACAGGGAATGAAAAAGTCCCCTGGGTCCTCTTTCTTCTTAGTTATGTTGGGATAATCTTCTTGTGGTTGCTTCTTAACCTTCTTCTTGACGGACTCCTGTAAATTGAGATTTTTCTATACTAGTCTCGTCATTTCCTCGACCTTGTTTTACTTAATCTCCCGTAATTTTTTTGCTTCCCTATTTACATATAACTCCTGCTGCTATACAATAGGGAAAGGAAATACTCGTAAAGTTACGTTGAGAGCTTCAATCAGTGGCTCAGTCGAAAGGTCTTCTTTAACCACTTGACCTTCGCCTTTATCTTCTATCTTTCCCAGTTCCTCATTCTCAGTTTGACATATCACCATGACATGTTCCTTTGGATTTGACTCGGTTTTGCTTGGAAGAGTTCCAACATTCCGAGTCAACAAGGCCTCTGCTAACTGGCGCACTTGTACTTCTAAATTGTGTATAGAGGAGGCATGATTCTTTTTTACTTGCTTGAATTTGCTCTCGAGTCTCCTATTTGCTTCCTCTATGCCTCTGATCTTATCCAAAATTCTATCCAACTTTGACTTCATTAAGCTTGCTTTATCTTTTTGAAAGCTTGATTGCCCCTGAGACTTGAACTATCCTCCATTGTTATTATTTGACCAAGAAAATTTAGGGTTATTCTTCCATATGAGGTTGTAAATGTTGGAGTAGGGATTGTTTCCCCCTCCTCGTCCAAATTGCACTCCCATATAGTTTACTTGCTCCTGGTTATCCTCTCTCATCAAGTAACAGTCCACAGTGTCATAGTCTGTCTGACCATAGAGCTCACACTTCAGTTGTATAGCTATAACTTGAGCTGAGGACGACGCCTTCATGTTGCTTAATTGTTGGGTCAAATTGTCGATCTTTGCTTACATCTCCATCATTTAATTGACCACGAAGATTCCCTTTTGCTGTCAAAAAGTCATAGGCCACCTACCTCGCTCACTTATCCATAGGCAGTTGTTGCTGGCCATCTCTTCGATTAACTCCTCTGCTTCATCGACCATCTTCCGCATCAATGATCCTCCTAACGCTGCATCAATCGTGCCTCTGGTAGTTGGGTTCACTGCATTGTAGAAGGTTGCAAAAGGAAATCCTTTGGTAGGTCTGCAAAAGGAACTCCTTTGGTAGGTTCTCTCCCACGCTTTATAAATTGACTCCCCCTCACCTTGCTGGAAATTAGTAATTTCCTTTATTATCTTCATTGTCTTTGTCAGAGGGAAGTACTTATTTAGAAAGGCACGCACAAGCTGCTCCTACGTCGTGATGTTAGCGGGGTTTAGTGAATGATACCAAGCCTTCACTCTATCTCTAAGTATGAAACCTAATACTAACTGCATCCTCCGACATCTGTTGATACTGGAAATTCGAGGAAACTAACTATGTGCGTGTTCGGATCCTTATTTGCCAATTTATAAAATTGCATGTTCTGTTGAAGCATGTTGAGGAGCAATGGCTTACTTTGGAACGGACATCTTGAATAGGCAATCTAGTCACTCCTTGATTTGTTGGTTCAAACCCTAGCCTCATAAAGTCCATAAGGGTCCGTTGTTGCTGTCCAGGGTTCACTTCCTGATCCATGTTCCTTTGAAATTCCTCAGCCATTGTTGACTTTTCTATCTCTTCTTCTTCCTCTCGCCAAGCTTTCCTAAGGGTTTGTTCAAATCATATGATGTCTAAATCTATTGTCTCTGCTGCACGACTTGAACCTCTCATAACTCTTATGTTCATACAAGAGCACGATTCCTAAAATGAACGAAAAACAAAAACAAAAATTAAAAAATACTCTAACGCCTTAAACTATAAGACCGAATTGCCTCCCCAGCAATGACGCCAAAAACTTGTTCACAAGATTACACACGCTAATTTTTAATATTTATTAACATTGGTAAATTCCGCAAGCACACGAGTTGTTTACGTAGTACCTAAGGTATCGATCCTACGAGGAGTGTTAAACTAGTCCTAAAGTCTAAGGTTATACTAAACTACAATAATTCAAAAGGAAAAAACTAATGTAAGAAATAGATCAATCAAAAAATCAATTATTGATATTAAAATGCAAAAATATCAAAATAGCAAAATCACACAACCCAATCTGAAAATCAGCCTAGAAGCTATCAAGTGAGAGAAAGGTGATTTTAATCCGAAGCTACTGAAAATCTATCCAATTATGTAATTATTGAATTAATGAGTCTAGACAGTCCTAAGGTAGATTACCCTCTTTCGAGTTATAATCCTTAACCCTAACTATTGATCCCTAAATTAAATTATGGAACTGTGATCTCTTGACTCATAATTTACCCACAACCTAAAATAGTTTTAAAATTGTCTATTAACCTACCAGGAACCTATGCTCGATCTCTCGTTACACGATTCTACCGGTTTGATCCAATTCTTATCTATCAATTTACCTAACTCTCGTTAGCCCAAATTGATTATTTTCACTTGGCTTACCCTCTTAGTTTATTGCTGAATTATTACAAACTGAAATTGAATCACAATTAAATCAATAATAACATAATCAATTAAACTTTATTAATCTCAAGAATTAAAAACCCGAAAGTGAGTATAAACAAAACTTAACATTCAACGCAACCGATTCTCAATGAATATTGCAATTTCATACATCAATAAAATTGAATAAACGGAAAATACTATCAAGAACAGAATTTGACGAAGCAGCAATAGCAGGAAACTACTTGATCTGGGAAGTACATTACGTCTAGCTTCGTCTCTATCTCTCTCTTCCTTCGTCTCCTTCCTCAATCTCTCGATTTCTCTTTTGGTTTTCTCTCGGAATTGGCTAATGTGATAGCTTTCTTGCACGATTCTCTCAGTTGCATCTGTCCCATAATGTTATATTTATACTTTGGACATTTTAGGTCAAAGTCAGGGTAAACGGTCTGAAAAATATTGCAAAACTTAAGTTTTTGCTTCAGCCCGATGCAAGCCACGATCATGGTCTTGCCTGCCAAGATCGTGGCCAGCACCTAACTCTTTCTATCACGATCATGGCCTGATGTGGACAACCGTGGCCTGAACGTAAGCTCTTTATCATAACCGTGCCCCCATGTGCACGATTGTGGCCTGACTGCTCTAGCTCGTCCTTGTTTGCCATGATCATGGCCCTCTGTGCCACAATCGTGGGCTATGACTTTAGCCCGAAAACTCCTCGAATCTTCTCCGTTCTTCACCGTTTACCCTAAAACACTAACAAACCTATCAAGGTACCTAAAAAATATAACAATTAAGCTTAAAGACTCATACTAACCCATAAAAACACTTAAACATATAAACTAACAAATTAACACGCTAAACACACACTTAACACCCAATTTAACACTAAATACTTAACAAATTAAACCCTAAAACACTATGCAATTGACAACTATCAGAGTGATGTAATTATCTTAAATGCATAATAGTCAAGTTAATGGACTATAATGATCAAACATGATTTAACAATATGATTAAGTAGTACAGGGTTTTCTAAATTCAAGTGGAAGGAGATTTATCTACCTAAATACCATAGAGGACTAGGGGTCAAATCATTACAAGCTACCAAAAAAACACATATAATTAAGAGAATTTTATGCTTATTCAATGATAAAGGGATTGTTCAAATGAAATGGATGCATAAATAATATTTATGGAGTACAAGCTTTTGGGCTATGAAATGTAATTCAAGCTCCTTATTAACTATCAAGCTCCTCTAAAAATTCAGGGAAACTATAGATAAAGAAATGAAGCACATAATAGAGGATGGATCATAAACAAGCCTATGATTTGATATCATACGTAAAAAATCAAAATATATACCAATAATCTTTGTTACCAATGCAGTTTAAAGTTTATGTAGGAGAAAAATTCATACAAATGTCAATAAAACAACAATATAACATCATTGAGGAATTTTTAGGTATTTATAATTGTATAAATATTTATGAAGAAATACTTATAGGTTCTCATGAATTAGGTACCTCGAAAGTATATGTTAAGAGCATATTGATGGGTGTGTGTGGTATTATTTTCTCTCTCGATATGGTATAAAAGCTTACTATTCATCTTGATCACTCGATTCTCTTGGATCCTACTGTGATCTGCTTTATGTGGTTCAATAAGTTTACTATGCTTCTCTCTTCTACTTTCTTCTTTCAACATTTCTTTAGTTGACAATCTTCACCTTTTTACTGTCTCCATCCTCCTTTGCACATTAGTTTCTCTTTTAGTTGTGTCTTTGTTCTTCTTCCTCAACTTCACATCCCCAATTCATTTTCTCTTCTTTCCTTCTTTGTATTAACCTCTTGTTTCTAAGTTGTTCCCTTTTTTTTTTAAGTTTTATCCAACAGGCTTTACCTCCCTCCATAGACAATGTCAACTTCCTGCCATTAGTTTAAAAATCTCCAGCACCTCAAACTTTTGTTCTTCCTTTTGATCCTTCATAACACCCCTAGATGGCAACACTCGTGTAACTTTTAGAAGGTCATGGGTTCAAGTGGTAGGTGATTCTACACCTGAACTTAAAATCAATTAATGTTCTCCTTTTAAGTCCTTTAATGTTAGGATTGTTCCCCTTGAATGTTCTTCGAGCTAGAGCTAGCAGGTGGAACTCCACACTTCTTAGTTTCTTCTTTGACAAATGAGTTACTATCCTTGTGATGAAGCAATGACCCATGGAAGATTGAATATCCATGAAACTATAAGACATTCTCATTAATATAGATGATGTATTTCTATTTAAGTTTACTGATCTAGATGAAGTAAAGAAGGTTCTCTAAATAGGACCATGGAATGTGCATAATATACTTGTATTTTTATGGATTTGGAGGCCTGGCTTAAGAATAAAGGACATTAAGTGGGAGTACATCCGTCTCTAGATTTACATTTATAGAGTTCCACATGAATATTTGAATACATCTAGACTTATTCATATTGCAAGCTTCATTAGAAAGTCAATATGTATGGATCAAGTTATAGATGAGGTAAACAGGATTCAATTTGTTAGAATTTGTGTCTTAGTATCCTTAATGAATGATTTACCTAAGTAAATACCCATCATTTTATTAGATGAGAGCTTAAACCCATGTAAAGATCATGTTAAAGTGTTTTATGCTTGGAAACCATAATTCATCACTAAAAAAACTTAGAGACCAACTGGGAGAACATTCAAGATTGGAGAGTTTCAAGAGATTATAGGACTCCAAACTAGTGTGTATAATTTAATAACGTAAGTTACTGGTAGTAATTGCATTATTGAAAATGTTTATGTTAGTGATCATGAAAATTCTCAACTAGCAGTGGATAATAGCATTATTAATTGCCCTGGAGAAAGTGTAATGCTCAGGGAAGTATCAAAAATACATGGGCAGGAGATGGTTAAATTAGAAACCTGAAGCAGAATCACAAAACAGATTGATGAGTTTGAACTTGTAATCAATAGAAGATTAGGAAGGAAGAAAAAGGCCCTAGTTGGGGAAACTAAACCATGATCATTATTTCTTGCAACATTAGAGGGACTAATGTCACTAAAAAAGGCTTTTAGTTAAAAGCTTGTTAGCTCAAAATAAAGCTACTATAGTAGGAATTTTGGAGACTCGAACCAAACAACAAAATTGCAGCTTTCTTCAGTTTTTTTTCCAAATCATTAGAATTTAATTTCCAATCATATGCCTCATCCAAATGGTAGGATTGTGCTATTGTATGACTAATCTACTATTAGAGTTGCCACATTGGACCAATTCATTCATCTAGAGGTATGTAATAAAAGCTCAGGTAAGCTAATCTCGTAACTTTTATTTATGCTCATAATGCTGAATAATAGAGATATTTTTTGTGGAATTAGATTAGGTCACTTTTAGATACTAGCATTCTCAATTGCCATGGTGAAATTGTAAAGTTCAGCGAAGTTTCAAGAGTATATGAGTAGGAGATATTTGAACTAGAAACTAGAAGTAGAATCACAAAACAAATTGATAAGTTTGAACCTATAATCAAAAGAAGATCAGGAAGGAAGAAAAATAAATCACGATCATGGTTACTTGGAGCATTAGAGGGTCTAATACCCCTAAAAAATATTTTGGTTAAGAGCTTGTTAGCCTAAAATAAAGCTACTATAGTAGGAATTTTGTAGGCTCAAACCAAGCAACAAAATTGCAACTTTCTTTAGTTTTTTTGCAAATCATTAGAATTTAATTTCCAATATCGTACATCATCTAAATGGCAGGATTGTGCTAGTGTATGACTAATCTATTGTTAAAGTTGCCATTAAACTCACATTCGACCAATTGATTCATCTGGAGGTATACAATAAATGCTCAGGTAAGCTAATCCTCATAACTTTTATTTATGCTTATAACACTGCATACTAGAGATCTTTATTGTGGAATTAGATCATATCACTTGTAGATACTTGTTCTCTTCTTTAGTTAGTTATTTGATTGGGTGTTTGATGTATGTAAGTTTTAATAAATACCCTCAATAATCCGTAAGCCCACGGTTCGTTCACGTAGTACCTAAGGTGTCGATCCCACGAGGAGGGATAATCTAATCCTAAAATCTAAGGCCAAAACAAATCGCAGAAATTCAAAATGTAATGAAAGTAAAACAAAAATTCAATTAAATTCAATCAAATCAAATCAGAAATCAATAACAAAAATATTAATAATTCAGCAATTGCAACTGACACCCAAGAATCAACCTAAGGAAATTACCAATTGAGAGAAAGGAAATTTTACCTATCCTTAAAACTAACCTAATTAATTATAAATTATTGGATTATTGGTTCTAGATGGTCCTAGGGTTGATTACTCTCTCTCTTAAGTTATAACCATTAACCCTAAATCACAAACCCTAATTACATTATGGAAATTGCAATCTCTCGATTAACAACCTATCCAAAACCCGAATTAGCTATGAAGTTGTCTAATAAACTATCAGAAGCCTATGCAAAATCTCTCTTCACATAATATACTGATTTGATTTAATTCCTGTTCTATTAAATCACCTAACCCTCATTCACCCATTTTAATTATTTTTCATTCAATTCACCCTCTCAGTTTATTATCGAATTATGCACATCCAGAATTAAACCACAACAAATCCAATAACACCTAAACAAACAAATTTCATTAATTCAAAGTTAAACTCCGAGGGTGAGTTTATAAAATCTCAACATTCAAAATCCTATTGTCAAACTGTTATTCCCAATTCTATACAATAATAAAAATGGAAAATAAATAGGAAATACGATCCAAATGGATGATGGGAGGTAACAACATTAGGAAACTCCTTATCTGGAAAGTATGTCGAGTCAGCTTCTTCTCCATTTCTCTCTTCCTTATTCTCTTTCTCAATCTCTTGATGAATTCTCTCTAGGGTTTCTTCAAGTTAGTTGATTTCAAAAGCTTTCTTAGCCTCTTTGTCTTGTTTTTTAAATATCCTTTGTGTTCTGAGCAGCCCTAAGGTTTTTTCAAGGTTCCAAAGGTCCAAAAAATCCCTCAAAACTTGACGATTTTGAGTGTCTGCACGTTTGCCTGACACAGGCCATAACATTGGCCCTGTAGTCCACAATCATAGGCCACATCTAAGCCTTCTTTCACGATTGTGGCAAGTAGGCCATGATCATGGGCCATGTCCTGGGCTTCTGTTACGATCGTGACATATGGGCCACAATCGTGGGCCAACTATGGTGCTTCTGTCACGATTGTGGCCTATTATGCCACAATTGTGGGCTGTCATTTCCACTTGAATGTCTTTAAAACTTCTCCATTCTTCGATGTTGAGCTTGGAACACTAACTAGCACATTAAGGTACCTTAAAAACAAAATATTTAAGCTCATAGACTTGTACTAACAAATAAAACACTTAAAACATAAATAATTAACAAACTAAAACAATTATAACCTAAACATATACTAAAAGATTGAATTAACAATTAAATACATATCAAACTAAAACATGATGCAATTTACACTTATCGACATCCCCACATTTAAAAGTTTGTTTGTCCTCAAGTAAATAAAACAACAAACACACAAAAATCACTAAGCACACAATGCAATAATGAGACAATGACTTCAAATTCATGAAATAAATTTAACTTTAAACACAATCATTCAAGTTGTTTCAAATCATTAACATGCCAAATCCAAATTTAGCGGCTCTGGACTAAACATACATATTAATCAAAACTCAAATGTCAAGTGTAACAACCCGTTCCCATACTAAAGGTTGGAACCTTAAAATTTGGCACATGTGAGATCAAAGAGAGATTAAGGAAATTGCATTTCATGCTCATGCATAATGTTAGCATACACACACATGTGAA
>JAOQMS010043031.1:0-12565 GCA_027563885.1 Erythroxylum longipes
TTTGCCCAATCTTGATGATGATCCTTGTTTTCAATCCTTCCTTGATGCTCCAAACATGTGTTCTCCACCCAAGGATGGTCTTTCTATAGGTAGGTGTCGTCTTCTCTTAAAGATGGAGGCTTAATGATGTTTTTATAGTAAAAAAAATCCTAGGTTTTATGAAGCCTCGTAGATTGCCTTGGATTTCAATTCCAACGTCCGTGGGAACTGCATGATTTCCACGCTCGTGGGAATTGGTAGCAGAATGAATCGTGGGAATCATGCCAATTCCCACGAGCGTGGGAATTGGCAGCAGAGTAACTCCTCTTGACTTCTCTTGTTTGATCTCCAGCTCAATCTCTATGTTGTTCCATCTTCATTCCTACATAAAAATAGTCAATTCTTACCCTAAATTAACATCAAATACAAAAGAACAATAATGAAAATCAAACTTAATGAAAGCATACAAAATGAATCCTAAACTAAAACAATAATCAACAATTATGCTAGAAAACATATGCCAATTACCTATAAAAACATATCCTAATGCACACTTATCAATAATCCCCATAAGCCTTTTCTTATCCTATACTTTTAGTTTGTGTCTATTTCTTTTGTTTGGTTTCATGTCTTTTGTTTGGTTTGATTTCTTTTGTTTAGTTTATTGTCATTTTTTTATTTTGCTGTCATTTTTGTTTGGTTTGATGTCATTTTCTTTATTTTGTGGTGGCCTTGTCACATTGAGGACAATGTATTCTTCAAGTGTGGGGATGTGACGCTTATGTTGTCAACTTCATTGTGTTAATCACTGTTTGCATTCTGTTAAATAGGATGCATGTTTAGGCATATCATGTTTTTTTGTATAAGTGATGGAACTGCACTTGAATCATTTTGATGGGTATTGCCATGAGATTCTATCATGCTAGTTAGAATGAGATTGAATGCATGCTTGAACTTGGATTAGGCTACTTGAGTATAAAGTGAACCATGTTGAGTGATGAAAAGTAGTTGGTTACATAAGCTTACTCACAATTTGACATTTGAGCAATGAGGTAGTGTAGAGATGCATAATGAATTTTCATTTAAGCCAATATGAGGATTGAGCCTATATGACTCCATCTATAGTCATTCTATTTCTTTGTTGTGTGATGCTTCCTTAGGTTATTACCTTCAAAACTTACTTTGAATCTGTTTAAGTCTACTGGATGCATGCTTAATAGAGATGATTAAGGCTCTTTTTATATTAACCCTTGGCTTAAATGACCTACCCTTGTATTATCCCTTGCTACCCCCGTTGAGCCTTAACCTTTTGTGTAGCAATACTCCATTACCATAAATTACATACCGAAACACCCTGAGGACATTCCAGCATATAATCTATAATAATGGCCTGTTAACTATCTCACCTTCACTTATAACATGGCAACCTATCCAACTTAATCAAGGCATCAACTATGTATGTAAAAGTCACAAAACACAATATTTAAAAACCTCAACTTGTCATTTCATTAATACTTAGTAGCTTACAAACCTTTATAACAAAAGTTCTACATGACATAAGTAAACTACTTAAAAACAAAAACAACTCCTCAAGTGCCAACTGACGAACCTTTGATCCATAACTTAATCCCAAAAAGTGCTTCTGAGAATCTTAGAAACACTAGGTCTCTTATGTCGTACCTAAAAATCACGTTGCAAATTTTGGATGAATTTTTGCAAACTCAATGAGAGACCCATCATTGATGATCTCACTCCAAGCACACACAAATACATCATACAACCAATCAGATTCACAACATTTTCTATCAAAATGAGACATAAAGGATATCATACAATTCACACACCTTCTTCCATAATTTGTTCACCCAATCAATCACATTATTATGATATATCACCTAAATAACAAAACTTCAGAAAGAATTCACAAACATATAATTCATAATCAGAATATTCAAGTACAGATGCATATGAGACTCTTGATTCGTTATTATTTTTTGTGATTAAGTGCCTTTCAGATACAGAAACAGATATTGACCTATTGGGCTCAGTCAGAACAAAAATCACGGAGCAGAGCTCCACGTGCAGAATACTGAGCTTATAGCTCTTTCAACTGGCTACTCTGATCACAACACCAATATCTGCGTATGCATTTTATGAAATGCATCAAATATCAGAATATGTCATGAATGAAGCACAGTTAGAATCACATATTCATCGGACCTTAGTCTGGCATTTAACTTTCATTCAGCATTCAGAACTCAGAAGTAAATATATCTCATTCAATTGTCAGATGCAAATATAACACTTCTAATACATTCCCGACTATTAAACTCCTTGGACCTTTAAGTCCGGAATTCATATTCAAATCACAAAAAGTTCAATAATTGAAAATTAAGCAGAATAAATCAAACAATCAATCCTAGGAAGATAATCTAGGTTGACTCATAAATGCTCTTTTTTGCTCATTGCCTTGAAGTCCCGGCAATGTTTGGATGCTGTCACTCAATGTGTTCCTCTAAAACATATCATACATACAAATATCATAATTTTGCACCAATATGAATTTATTTATGTACATTCATGTATACTGAATATGTGCAATGCATGTTCATGACAATTCCGGGTTTCTTATCACTATTCTTGTCACAATATTCATTCATATATCAATACTCAATTTAACAATCCAGACTTGTCTAAAAACATACTTTTGGGTCTACTTTGCATGATTATTATCATAAGTAAAGTGAAATAATTTGGCAACACTTCCTTCTGGAACATTGTTCTCCCATGTCTTAAGTTTCGAATGACTCCAAAATCATACAATTTGATTTAGTATTATATGATTTATGCTAACAATACCACAGACTGTGTACATTTGAACTTTTGGCTAGTAGATGATCATACCCTCGACAGTGTACAACTCATATATCTCAATTCTCATATCCAAAAACTATAAACATTATACCAATCAAAAGATAAGAGAATAAATACAACTTTTGTGAAGACCCCATTTTCTAATTCATCTTCTATCAATACATTTTATTCAATATCAACAGGACATGATTTCTATCTCGGGTAGTACTACAGCCTCAGTCAAGACTCAATTTTGAGCCAAAATTTGAAATTATTAGAGACAGAACTAAAATTATACTTCTTCAATAAAGTTGTATCCATATGACTATAATTTAATCTGAATTAATAATAGACTCATTTAAAAATCTGCAGATCAAGATATGCTCAAAATACCGAAGCATGTTCAATGAAAATGTTCCAGTTCACTTCCTCATTTTCATCCTAAATTCATCAATCAAATCTTTCCCGAATGACTTAATATGGATATATATTTTTATGTAGAGGAATAAAAATGTGTTATGAGTTTTTTGGTTCAAACATTAAGTCAATTGGAGGTCGGAAGAAGAAGTTATAGCCAAAAGAATGAAGGATGTTCAAAACTGTCAAACAGCATCGTGCACCACCTTTTATTCCAACTTCTTCCGGCTCTTCCCAAAACAAACCTTAGGGTCAATATTTCATGGTCATTTTGACAAGGAATATGAAGGATTTAGGCAAAACATTATTCTGAAAAATTGTTCCTTTATTCCTTAAGTTTCCAATGAAGCTAATTTCATGCAATTTTTTTCAGTGTGCTACAAGTTATAACAAAAAATCTAGACTATTTTCATACCTCAACAGAACACCAATTTCAACTTCAAGCCAAATTTCCAAACTTTTAAGGACATATTTAAAATTAAATTCCTTCACAAAAAATGTATTTCTACGTCTCTAGTTTACTTGAAATTAAACTCCATCCAATTTGGATGATCACAGATAAAGTTATGCCCTAAATACAAATGTATGTTCAGTAAAATACTGCATATAACATGCTTCAGCTCACTTCAATCTTTTACCTTGTTAATCATATCATCGAATTTGCCTCTTCCTTCACCACTCACAATTGCATCAACACTATTTACGCATGAAGCAAACCACAAGCATGAAAATGTACACCAATTATGCATGCATCCATTTAAAACATGCATAAAACTTACTTGTCTTAAGTTTCTCTCACTTCAGGAAAAATTTCCAAAAATGGACAGCAAACAAGAGATTTAGGTGTTGGATGAACAAAATGGTTTAGAAAAAATCAAAACCTCAAATGCCAGAAGACTTTGCAAGGTGTAAAGTGGGTAAGCCAATAACACCAAAAACATGCAGAAGTTAAGTGTTTAAACGATGGATGAGAAAGAAGGAAGGTGTGTTTTTGGTGAAGACCAAATAAAGGAGTTGCAGAAATTTTGCTTACTAAAAAACGTGACTAGGTGGGTCCATCCTTCATTGACACATGTTCTTTGGGATGTCTTACACTTGTCATCCATGTAATTAGCCCATATGTCACTTAACTATTGGTCCATATGTCACACATTAATTTGTTCATTTGCCAAACTTCTATTTGTCTTTTATTTCAATATTTTTCGTAGTCTAAAAATACTCCAAATTTTCGATAAATTTCCTAAATTCACCAAAGTTTTGAAATAATAACTATTATCACCAAATGAATTTTGTAACACAATTAATCCAAAATTCACACTTTAATCAAATAAAAATCACTTATGCTAGGAAAAATGTTAATGAATGCATGTACAATTATTTCATGAATGACAACATTATTCACGTGCAAGTGTACGCCATATAATGCATGAAATGCATTTCTAAATTCTCAATAAATTCTTATGTAAAGCATCCTAGGGTTTCTAACCCGAATTATGGGATAATGAGATGTTACAATTCTCCTCTCCTAAAAAAATTTTTGTCCCCGAAATTCTTACCTGAGTTGAGAAATAGCTGGGGGTATTGCTCTCTCATATGTTCTTCTGTTTCCCAAGTTGCTTCTACACTGGAATGGTTCCTCCAAAGTACTTTCACCATTGGGATCACTCAACTTCTCAATTGTTTATTCTGATAGCCAATATCTTAACAGGTTCTTCAACATAACTCAGATTACTAGAAACTTCAATCTCTTAAGTCGGTATCAAAAGAGTTGAATCTGACCTATATCTCCAAAGCATACTCACATGAAATACATTATATATCTGTGCCATTTCAGACGGTAAGGCTAACTTATAAGCCAGTGGCCCAATTCTTTCAATTATCTCATATAGACCAATGTTCCTCGGGCTTAACTTTCCTGTCTTACCAAACCTCAACACAGCTCGCTAAGGTGATACTTTTAAAAATACCTTATCTCCCACCTGGTATTCCATATCTCTCCTATGTTGATCCACATAACTCTTCTATCGGTCTTGTGCCATTTTAATTCTACTTCGGATCAACTTCACTTTATCAACAGTATCTTGAATCAATTATGGGCCTTCGACAATCCTTAGACCCTCTTCATCCCAATATAAAGGTGAACAATACCTCTTGTCGTACAACACCTCATATGGAGCCATACCGATACTGCTGTGATACTGATTGTTGTAAGTGAATTCAATCAGAGCTATATACATGTCCCATGCTCCTTGAAACTCCAAAACACAAGATCTGAGCATATCCTCAATAGTCTTAATCATCCTCTCACTTTGGCCATCTGTTTGAGGATGAAATGCAGTGTTGAAATTCAGTTTGGTACCTAAGGTTGTCTGTAAGCTACCCCAAAATCTTGAAGTAAATATGTGATTCTTGTCTGATACAATAGACACTGGAACCCCATGTAATCTCAATACTTCATTCACATATTTCTGAGCTAACTGATTGATTGAACCCAAGGTTGCTATATTATTCAGTGGTTTTTTTATAGTTTTTGTTGTACTTTTTGACTCTTTTTGTTGGATATTGTGCTTAATTTAGTTCAAGAGTGCTTGTTTTGAATTAATATAGTTTGAGGGTAAATTTGTCATAATTAATTAGTAATTGCACTCACTCGGTTTATAGGACAATTGATATTGCAAACTATTGTATTTCATTGCAGGACACTCAAGAAGTGGAGCCAAGAGTGAAGACCAAGAAATTGCTGAGCCATAAAATCAAGGAAGAAGACCCCTTGGGACAAGTTAGCCGTGGCGAACTCACTACTTTGCTGCGGCAAAACATGTGAATCAACAGCCTAAACCCTTTCGGGAAAATTTGGCCGCGGCGAACTTCATCACTTCGCCGTGGGGAAAACTTCGAAGCAGCAACCTGAAACTCGAGTCATTTTTGAAAACCTCACTTACCCATGCATACGACCCGACTCGAATACCATTAAAAAACCCTATTTTGGGATAAGTAGGAGGGAGGCGGAAAAACTAAGAAGTATATTTTTTTTTGACTCTCCTTCATCCTTTCTCTGTTGAACAACTCCTACCTCTTCATATTTTTTTCCACTGTTAAACCTCCGCCACGGGTGATTCAGATGCATTCCAAGTTGTAAAGTTTCTGGGTGCAATGAGTGGCTAGGCGTTTCTTTTTCTCTTGAAGGTGCAACAATGGCTTGAGTTCAATGGGTTGAAAAAGGGGAGTAGTTCTATCCATAGTTCAGCTATGAATTTATACATCCTAGGTCTAGGATTTATGATTTGTAGATGAGCTATTTGATTATGGTTTTAATCAAATGTTGGATATTCATTATATGTAGGATGGATTGGTTTATATAGAACTTTGAGCTTAAATGTATGAAGTTTCATATATGTCTATTTGAAATCTTCTTGATTCTCTCATGTCTTGCATAGTTGTGTTTGATGTTGAGATGATTTTAGATTCCATTTGACCGATTGCATTGGCTAATCCTACTACACACACTAAGAGCATTTAACGGGATTTTAAAAAAAGATGGAGTCTCATTGATTAAGATCCTAGACTTGAAAAGTCTTTCAAGATTTACATTTTGAAGCTTAGTGGTTTGTACTCTCACTTAAATCAATTTTGAACAATAATGGCCAAAACTCACTTTCAAGGGGACTTTATCACTATTTAGTCTTTTGCATTTTTCATCCTTCAGTTTTCCATATCCCTAATATCCAAAAACATTAGTTTTTACATTCAAATTAGTTTTATCAATCAGTTCAAAAAATCAAAAAAAAATTCTCCAAATTAGTTTGCATAGCATGACATATAGGTTAACTTAGATTCAATTAATTAGGTTCCGATTAAGTGAACGACCCGGAGTTGCACCCTATAGTGCAATTTTTGGAATACATCGATTCAGCCTCCAAGAGCTTAGCGAATAAGGACGAATCAAATTCCCCCACACTTAGACCTTTGTACTCCTGAACAAAGCTCATAAAAATCGAAGGAATATAAAAGCAAAAGGAAATACTGACCATACTTAAAAATGAGAGTAGAAAATTAATAAAACCCTTTTCTCAGAAATCAAATAAAGCAAGCTGAAAGAATGCCAAGAAGATCAACACCACAAGTATTTAAGCCGAGAAATTGAGCAAAAGAGACTTATCTCAGGCGAAACTGTTTAACTCATCAGCTCACTTGTCTCGGGTTAATTTCACTCTAAAATTTGCTTAATTCATTCTCTACCATAATCTTGTGATAGTTCTACCTCTCCACCACAAGAACTATAATTTTGTAAATCAAGAGGACTTTCAGGGTTGTAATGATGAATGAAGGCTAAGTGAGATGGATGGAGTAAAAGAAACAACATGAATGACATGCACCACGATTATCAGCTCATGAAATGAGTGCCAGCTATTCCAAAGAAAAGATTTAAAATTCTAACATAACAGTTTTTTTTCAAAATAACCCAACCCATGAATTATACTAAAAAACACTCAAAATGAGAAAATTGGAGATAAAATATTTACATCAGTTTATAACAGTGTGCATGCACTCAAAAAGATGGCTCAAGGGGGCTAGCAATGGTAAAGTGTGTAGGGTTTGTGTTTGGGTGAGAAAGGCTTTGCAATGAACGCCTCTTTCATTTTCACAAAATTTAGTTCATCAAGCCTTGATTAAGAATTAAAACAAGTTCTAGAGAGATATAAAATTAAGCAGATACACACAAATGAAAGAATTCAGGCCTAAATATCCTTCCAACAAGGTTAGTGTCTCAATTAAGCAATCTCAAGGTTTAAAAATGCATAGCGCACCTTCCTTAACGTACCCTCACTTACTTCTTGTTGAAAACATTAAAAATGGAATTAGTCGAAATTCAACTATCATTTAAAAGCATGGATAGTTTTCCAAAAGCATATGTAAATCTTTGAAAATTTCAAAACTTTTCAATCACAGAAGTATTAAAAACTTAGTGTGGGAGCATTGTTTAAGTGGTGGCCGCAGCGAAGTGAAAAGTTAGCTGCAACGAAATCAAAAGTTGGTCGCGGCGAAGTTTGTCCAAGAAAATTTAGCCGTGGCGAAAAGTGACAGAAACAAATGCTTAAGTGTTGGCCGCGGCGAAGTAAAAGGTTGGAAAATTTGTGCCGCGGCAAAAAATGGCATAAACGTGGAGAAGATAGACAAAATGCATGCAATTGCAATTTCACCTCAAGGACCAATTTCAAAACTTAAAAGATAACACACAAATGACACTTAAGTGGCCAAAATTTTTGCATGAATAAACTGCTTGGTTTCCTCCCCCACACTTAAACACAATATTGTCCGCAAGATTGCAAGAATTAAAGTACAATCACGTAGAGCAGATAAGAAACATTAGATTAACGAATTGACAATATCTCAATAGCCAATGAAATAAATACAACATTCAGCACAGGCTAGAGCAACCAAGAAAAGTTAACTAGTATCTAGGGAAACTCAATACTAAAAACATAAATACTCAAAGATAAAACAACTAGACAAAATACAAAAGACTCAAGATTGATCTGTAGGGGAATCAGCTGCCGACCTAAACTGTCCAGACCCAGATGGACCTGCTCCAGACGTGCCCTCCCCAAATGTGTCAGCGTCGCGCCATGGATCATCCTTATCAGAGGGCAATTGGAATTATAGGCATTCAGCCAACAAAGCATCTATATGGCGACGATAACGCATATCCTGATCATATATGGCATCTCGACGCGTCCGGTGCTGGATCTCGCTATCAAAAGGTCAAAGGGGTTCTATGCATTGGTGGTGAAATAGGTCCTCCCTATTTTAAATGCACAGCTTCATTTGGTATCAGAAGTTGTTCGACCTTTATTGAAGGAGTTTGAGGACGTGATGCTTGAGGAGTTGCTAGATGGACTTCCAATTATGTAAGATATTCATCATCAAATTGACCTGATTCTTGGGGCAAGTTTGCCTAATCTATGACATTATCAAATAAACCCAAAAGAGTGTGAGATTCTACGAGAGAAGCTGTAGCAGTTATTATGAAAGGGGTATATCTAAGATAGTATGAGCCTATATATAGTGCTAGCCTTATTAGCACATAAATCAAATGGGAGTTAGAGGATGTATACTAATAGCCGAGCAATAAACAAAATCCCCATTAGTTACAAATTCCCTATATCCATGCTAGATGTTAATCGGTTGCATGGGTTTTAGTATTTTTAAGAATTAATTTTAGAGTGGGTATCATCAGATTCGTATTTAGCTAGGAGATGAGGGGAAGACAACCTTTGAGAAGAAAGATAACTTAAATGAGTGGTTGGTTATGCCTTTTGGCCTCATTAATTACCCAAGCACTTTTATAAGGCTAATGAACAAAGAATGGAAGCCTTTTGTTGGGAAGCTTGTTGTCATATATTTTTATGATATCCTAATTTATAATCACTCAGAGGAAGAGCATGTCGTACACTTACACTAGGTTCTGATAGGATTTCCAATTGGATATGAGTAGAGTTATAGGCCATATGGTAGAAGAGTGGCAGAATATGCAAGCGAAGGTCAAATAAAAACTAGAAGAGGCTAACTAGAAGTACAAACAACTTAAGAGCAGATTTTCAAATAAGGTAACCAAATGGTGGTGTTTTTGTACAAGGAGATATTTTCTATTGGTACTTACAATAAGTTATAGCCTAAAAAATATGATCCATATAAGATGTTGAAGAAGATCCATAATAATGGTTATGTAATTCACCTGCCTAATAATATAGGAATTTTAAAGACTTTTAATATGGCCGATATTTTCCCATATCATGCTTCTAATGACCCATTATACATTGATTTGCCAGAATGCTTAAGTAAAATTTTTCCCAAGTAGAGGGGACCGATATGGAACATTTATTTCCATAAGTTTCCTACTTGTTTTGGTTTCCTATTTCTGTAAATTTCCTACCTGTTTTTATTTCCTAATTTCTTTAGGATTAAGGTTACTTTGTTAGGCCTATAAATAGGCCTCCTAAATGTTGTATTAGAAATTCTCTCAATAATTCTCTCATATTTAGTTACCTTTAAGCTTTCTCTATAATTGGATTCTTGTGTTTCTTCAAATTAAGCATGTTACTTAGTTGTTCTTTTTTTTCTCGTCGTGTTAGAAAAGGAAGAATTTTGATTGAATTATTCACCACTCACGAAGGAAATCTCAAAAGGGTATAGTTATCGAGTCAAACAAATAAAAGGTCACAAAACTGGGTCCTCATTTCCTTATGTCATCAACTTCATGCATGGAGCTCTTAACTACAATAGTATTTAGACATCAAATGCAAAAGTCACAGATGTAATCTTTAGATTCATTAGAATATCCCTTTTAATAATTGGATAAGTGACTACTTGCACTATTATATGCATCTAAAAAATGTCTTAGCAAGACTATAACAAATTTGAGAATTTTGTTTTCAAATAAGTAATAAAATGAGCTTATTAGACCACCAGCTTACGTGTAAAAGGAAGAGCTTAGATTTAAGAGAACAAAAAGGGCTTATCCCATGTTGTGATCAAAACTAACATTATGATAATAATTTATGACTCCAAACTATCAATATGTACTTCTTATATATATATATATATACCAAGTCCAACGGGCAAGAATATTGGTGCTATAACAAACCTTAATCTTACCATTAAGCACATCATCTCAAATATGATCACAACTAATTGAATTCTCTTAATGTCAATTATCATAAAATCCATATGTGATTTCATCATATGCGCAATTTAAAAAATAAAAAATTAATTTTTAAAAATTAAAATCACTCTAATTTTATAATATGATTAATTCATTAATATAATAAATTATGAATTCTAAATCGTATTTTTTATAAAAATAATTTTTTCCAACTCCTTTATTAAACTAAAATTTCAAATAGATTAATTGCAATCACCAAAGTCGCACAAGTGCTTGATTTCTAATAATATTCAAATGAATAAATTGATAGAACTCTATAAATGGTGTAGATAAAGGTAAGTTAAAAGTGTTAACTCTTGTAAATCCTATACTCACTACAAGAAAATCATGGAATAGTGGAGGAAATTTACCAACGGACTGGAAACCGATGCTATTTACCGACGGAATATTACTTTCCGTCAGAAAATAAACAATACTGTTTATATTTTCTGACAGAAGAGCATATCCGTCGGAAATAATGGAGGGAAAAAATTTCACGCAAAATCTCCGACAACATATAGCAACGACACAACCTACGACGTCGGAATAAATTGCAGGAATGGTTCTCGCAATGTAATTGCTTCGGATATATACCGACAGAATTATGTCTGTCGGAATATTACCGAAGGATAAGAAATCACGGTCGGTAATAATTGCGGGAATTACACCCACAATTAATTAGTATCGTACAATTACCGACTTAATAAGTTCAGTCGGTATCCGTTAATTAACTCTACCAACGGAATTGGTATACCGTCGGTAATTCATCATTGGGAAACTTAAATACCGACGGAGTGTTGTTGGTCCGTCGCTAAAAGAGAGGTAACCGAGTGGTCAAATAATTTGAAAATTCAAATACCAACGGAATATAATTCATCATTGGGAAACTTAAATACCGACGGAGTGTTGTTGGTTCGTCGCTAAAAGAGAGGTAATTGAGCGGTCAAATAATTTGGAAATTCAAATACCGATGGAATATATATTCCGTTGGTATTTGTCGACAATTTGCTTCGTTGTCCGTTTAAAGACGACGATGTAAACCTAAGTTACCGACGGATTATATATTCCATCGGTGATTCGTCGGTTTTAACACGAACAGGTGGCTTGAGTTTCATCAATTTTACCAACGGACTTATGTGTTCTGTCGCAAAAAAGCGGTAACCGAGCACGGTCAAGTAATTTGGAAATTCAAATACTGACGGAATATATATTCTGTCGGTATTTGTCGGCAATATCCTTCGTCGTTTCCTTAAAGACGACGAGGTAAACCTAAATTACCGACACATTTCTTCTCTCCTCGCTATCTCTTGCATTTTCTGACCTTTTTTCAACTTTTTTCTTACTCATCGTGCATTGTTTGAGGTAAGCTCTCTAATGAGTGTGTTATTTCTAAAAAAAAGCATATTTTTAGTGTTAACCGTGAGTGTTTGGTGATGAAATCTTGCTTGATTATTATTGTTGTTTGCGATTTTTTCGAGTAATTATTGATTTATTTGTTGTTTATATGTGTTATTGTTGGTAAATAATGGAAAAATGTACTTGATTTGTGGTTAGATTGAGATTATACATATTGCCTATGAGGTGTTTGATAAAATGCCTTTTATGATGTTTGAA
>JAOQMS010043032.1:0-12560 GCA_027563885.1 Erythroxylum longipes
CATCGAGGATGGTCACTCATTGAGTTTGCAAAACTCACCCAAAATTTGCAATATTTTTCAGGCTCAGAAGAGTTATTACCCCGTTAACTAAACAAGAGTATAGCAATTGCATTCAAGTAAGAGAAAGAGGTCGGGATTAGTTTGAGTTTGCATATATTTTTCTATTATTTTTTTTCTTACAAATGTATTTCGCAAATATTGTACCATTGTATATGAATAATTCTGATGAGTAATGACTTTATGACTGAAACTGTTTCAAATTTGAAAAAGGCCCAAATGATTATTGAAATTATGCAATGTGTAATTGTTTGTAACAATTGTGATTGAAAGTGTTATAAATAAAATGGGCCATTAATGATTATTGGTTTTTCCAAAAAAAAATGCGTGTGATGTTAGAAAATTTTTTTTGCAAATAGTTTTGTTTGACTGCTCTAGCTCACCGCTGTCACAGGGTGTGTGTCTGAATGTCCTAGGGATGTACAGATTTGTGCTTGGTAGAAGTGGGTTGCTACACCCACACTTAAACCTTTGTTGTCCTCAAGAAAAAATAAAAAACAAATAACACAAAAACACATATTCATTCAATATGCAATAATGGTACAATGACATTGAATCATATGGAATCAATTTAAATGCAAACATCAATCATTCAAATTGTGCCTACATACTAACCTATTCTTTTTATACTTAATTACTTTAGATTTGAATGTACATACCAATCAAAACATTAACACCTTATTCATACACCTTTGGAGCTTGTAAAAATGCATTTATAATTAGTGATCAATAAAAAATGTAAACTATCATTAAGCATCCTTTCATTAAAATTCTTGTTATTTTTAAAAGATCGGTAGGTTTATTTATTGTAACACCATTTTTCTCTTTTCTTCTTTTTTTATATTTTCTTTAATGATAACCTAGTCTTTTGACATGAATGCAAACACCTTTTCATGAATGTCCCTCAGTTACTTAACTAGGTCACTGGTATAATGCATTGTAACGCTATGTAAAACAAAATAGGCCTACTACTATAGCAGTGGTGAGTCTAAGTCGATCCCACAGAGAGTGTGTGTAAAGCTTTTAACATGAAATTAAATAGTGTTTAGGTTATGGGGGGTTTGGTTTGGTTTATCAAACAAGAAAATAAAATGAAACTAAACTAATAAAGACAAATTAAAGAAAACATGCAAAGTGATGAAAATGGTGAATTTGTTAGGAATATGATTTTTTGATTCAATCTCATCCTACAACCTAATTAAACATATTTCATTGATTTGTTATCTTCAAATCTCTCTTTGAACTATTAGTCATAGATTAACAACAAGCTCTGTTAATCTCGATTTTTCCTTAGACCATAATTAATTAAGAAGAGCTCGTTAATTAACCCTAGCTATCGGATAACCTAAGAGACCCTCTCTAGATTTAATCGGACAACCATATTAAGCAATAATCACACAAGCTCGGGTTATTTAACCTAGGTTAAGTTATCCCTAATGATTATGAACCATTATTTTCTATAAATGAATTTCAACATAACAATTACGGATTATATTAAATATTCTAATAGTGGGTTAGTGACAAAATGATCCAATGAACGTATTAAAACCATATTTTCACAATACCCAAATCCATACACGTCAGATAATATAATTAATCTCGACAGCGAGAAAGAAAACAACAAATACAAGGATAAATACAGTGAACTAGGTCATCAGCGTCGATGTCACCTCCGAACTACTGTCAAAAGATACCCCTCCATGGGTTATCTCACGATGGAGAGCTTGCCGACCTCTTTATTCTCTCCAGACACTCCTGAAGTTCTACAAACGAAAACACCTTCTATTCTTTCATAACCCTACTATTACATGACCCTCGGTATATATTAAAATGCTAGGTTTAATGAGGGAGTGAGGTGGCATTATGTCACACCTGTGACTTGGTGTGTTATGGGTGTGACACACCATGCATGAGCGTGAGGAATAACTGACACCTATGCATGTTTATTGCACAAATGTGAGCTATTAACTCATGGCTTTATAATAATTTGAATGGCCATGAGTTAATTCTCACGGTTATGCCAAATTAATTGGCGGCCATGAGTAGTGAGTAGTTCCTCTTTATTTTATTCTCCAACCAAAGTGTAACCCCACTCCACATATGTTTCTACTTTAGCCTCTCATCCTTTGCTTTAGTGTTTAAATGTATTTTGCTTTGGCTGTAACCTATTCTCTAACCCTCCACACTTGGAAAATCGAAGAGGACTTGTTAAAGAGAACAACTTTCTTTTGTTACAACCCTCTCCTCTCTTCAGTTCTCCACTCTCCTTTTGTCCAGTTGCAACCAACACACAACTTATTTTATTATCCAAGTGCTGCAACCTTCTTTCTTTGGTTTCCATTATGATGTTATTCATTTAATTCACGTTTATAAGATATCTTGCATACATGCAAATTTATACACATCCGTGAGTTACAATGCAGTCTTCTTCTTTTTGTTTTTGTTTTCTTCTCTTCTTCTTGTCTTTATTTTCTCTAATCTTCCTCATTCTTGTTACATAAAGACAAGTGGATATGAATCTTCAGAAAATGACTCAAATATAATGCTTTTGACTCACTTTAACTCTACTGTGTCTAAAACCACATATGAGTCAAAATGAGTATCTTAAATAATTTCATGTGATTAATCACTAAGTGTTATGGAATAATTGTACAATCAATTAAGCACATATCAATTTCCCCCATAGTTAGCTTTTGACTGTCGTCAGGCAAATTATCAAAATTAAGATCATAGACACAAAACATTGACTCATTTTCCATATGTTCCAAGAATACATAATCATAACTAAAGATGAATGACTTTTAAAAATCTTAGCAAGAATTCAACATTCCATGCTTCTAATCATGGTCAATCAACATTCAATACCTTTAAAAACTGAGCCAATCTAATGGTATACTTGGAAAATGTGTTTAACTAAAATATGTCCACGGGTACACTTAACAATATTCATAATCATGTCATTCCATAACTATGAATATCATTTTGATTTCTTCACCACTAAAATTCACGTGCAAAATCATGAATCAAAGGAATTTTTAGGGTTGTAATGTTGGTAAAGGTAAGGTGAGATGTATTTGGGTTAAGTAGCATGAAGCCATCAAAGCGAGTAAAACAAAAGGAACAATCAATGTAACATCAAGTGAAAAAAACCCATATGTATTTTTTTAAAAAAAAGTACAGAAACCAACATTCACTCACAATTATGTACATCAAATATGATGAATGCAAAAACCATGTTTCCTATCCCAAATTCAAATTCTCACACTACAAACTGCATTAAACGTATACCAATCTAAAGGGATCACTCGTACAATTGATGACAATACATTGAAACCACAATGAGTTAACTTTCCAAGACAAAATCTACATCATATTCAACATACTCAAATCGTACATCATATTCAACATACTCAAATCACCCATTCATTACAACTTTGGGAGGATGCATTAATTATGAATAACTGTGCAAACCACATATGCATTTCCTCCTTGATACATTTATGTAAACATTTTTTCCTTTTTTCTTTATTTTTCCTTTCTTTTTTTCTCTTCTCTTTTCTTTTTCTTTTCTCTTTTCTTTCTTTCTTTTCTTTTCTCTTATAAAAATTAAAAGAAACTATGTCAACATGACAATTTCAATGATAAGACATAAAATAGCATCCCAACACTATAACCAATCCACACATATGTACACCCCCACACTTATACTTTTGTACATCCACAACTCAACAATCAACAAATGCTTCACTTGCTTTAAAGCTTATGTGAGACATTTGGTTAAGTTTAAAATCACATAATGTGGTAAATAAAGCTCAAGGGGTCTTAATAAGGGAAAAATCATGTCAATAGGGTAGGCTATTTGATGAATGTAGTTTAGAAAAGCAAGAAATGCCTAATCATTTCCATGTTAATGCATGTGATAAAAATGTGGTCTCGAATAGAAGATCAAGGCAAAGTTAGGATGTACATGTCATGAAGGTCACATATAAATAAAGACAATGAGTCTAATATGGATGTGTCAATCTAACAAGGCTTAAAATCTCATCAGCTTTGTCTACCACTAGTCACTACTCTTCTAAAAAAATGCACGTCAACTAATCATAAAAGGTGACGCGCATTATTTGACGTGCATTATTTTAGCATATTCAGCATAGAAACACTTGCCCTATCTTTAAACTTCCAATATCTATTGAGTACATGCACTTTGGAAAGATTTCGAATATCTCTTTACCTTTTTTTTTGATCAATTTCTCCAATCTGCCAATCAAAGATGAAGGGTTAGTATTAACGATAATTATGGACTCAGTACTTACCTCCAAGCTAATTGATATTTCATTTTCTATTTTGATCTCCTTCTTAACTTCTTCCACACAAATAATTCCTTGAATGGTATACTCAAGATTCTCAAGATCCTCTTTACTCTGTAAGTCCTCTGCGTTAACGTGCCCTGGGTACACCTCAAGATGAGATAGTTACATTTCTTTTCTTTATGATGCTAGGCGGTTAAGAGCTTCTGTTAACTAACCCATCTGGCTTGCCAAGTTTTAGATCTTAGAACTTGTTTCTTGCTAGAAGTGCATCTCTTCTTGCTGTAATCGCGAAGTATTAACAACACAAAAATTAACTGATTCCTCTAGAGAAGTACCTGAGTTTTGTTGGTTTTTCAAATATTGGACGCTAGAACCTATATCTTACGAAAATTGCCTTACCTCATGCTGGAACTCCTATAAACTTTGTTGCAATTACAAAGTATTAACATTTACAATATTAATTAATTCTTCCAATGAATCATGATAGGAAGCTTTTGTTCTATATAGGAATTGATTTGTTTCCTAGAAACTATCAGGGAAGTAATTCTATTGATTATCAAATCCATAACTAAAGTTAGTTTTATTAGTCCAACCTTGGTTATAGGATTGAGAATAAGAGTTATAAAAGAAATTACTTTCATCCATGTCAAAATATTTTTTTACACAACAAACAGTAAACAAAAAGTGAAAAGATTGAGAAATAACTGAAAAGAAACTAATAAAAAACAAATATGTACACAACACCAATTAAAATCAAGAAAAAAAAACTAAAGCACCAAACTCCCCAGCAACGACACCAAAATTAGTCTAGTGCATCATAAATTTATGTAAAATAAACTAGACCTACTACTATAGTAGTACTAAGTCTAGGTTGATCGCACAAAGAGTATATGTAAAGCTTTTGAAATGAAATTAAATCGTGTTTAGGTTATGGATTTTTGTTTTGGTTTATAAAACAAGAAAACAAAATGAAACTAAACTAATAAAAACTAATTAAGGAAAACATGCAAAGTGAGGAAAGTGTTGAATTCGTTAGGAATCTGGTTCTTTTGTTCAATCTTGGCCTACAACCTAATTAAACATATTTGATTGATTTGTTGTTTTCACATCTCTCTTTGAACTATTGGTCATAGATTAACAGCAAGCTCTGTTAATCCTGGTTTTCCTTAGGTCATAGTTAATTAAGAAGAGCTCGTTAATTAACATTAGCTATCGGATAACCTAAGAGACGCTCTTTAGATTTAATCAAACAGTCAGCTTAAGAATGAGAAAAGTAGACCAATCTAAGCAATAATCACACAAGCTTAGATTATTTAACCTAGGTTATGTTATCCCTAATGATTATGAACCATTAGTTGCTACAAATGAATTACAACATAATAATTACGGATTACATTGAATATTCTAGTAATGGGTTTGTAATAAAACAATCCAGTGAACACATTAAAACCATCTTTTCACAATACCTAAATCCATACATATTAGATAACATAATCAATTTCTAAAGAGAGAAAGAAAACATCAAATACAAGGAGAAATACACTTAATCAGGTTTTTGACGTCGATGTCACCTTCGAACTGGCGTCAAAAAACTACCCCTCTATGGGTCTTCTCATGGTAGAGAGTTTGTTTCCCTCTTCATGCTCTCTCGAAGCCCTTGAAGTTCCATAACTAAAAACACCTTCTATTCTTTCATAACTCTGCCATCACATGAGCCTCAGTATATATTAAAATGCTAGGTTTAATGAGGGGTGAGGTGGCATTGTGCCAAGTCACGGGTGTGACACACTATGCATGGGCATGAGGAATAACTCACACCCATGCATGTTTATTGTGCAGCCATGAGCTATTACCTTATATGGCCGTGCAATAATTTAGCATCGCCATAGGTTAATTCTCACAGCCATGCCAATGATGGTCATGAGTAGCGAGTATTTACTTTTTTATTTTATTCTCCAACTGAAGTGCATCCCCACTCCACACATGTTTCTAATTCAGCATCCCATTCTTTGCTTCAACCCTCAAATGTGTTTTGCTCTAGTTGTCAGCTATTCTCCAACCTTCAGTTGGAAAATCAAAGAGGACTTGGTAAAGAGAGTTGTTGTCTTTTGTTACAACCCTCTTCTCTCTTTTGTTCTCCACTCTCCTCTTGTCCAGTTGCATCCAACACATAACTTATTTTATTCTCCAAGTGCTATATCCTTCTTCCTTTGATTTCCATTATGATGTTGTCAATTAAATTCACATTGATAAGATATCTTGCATGCATGCAAATCCATGCACAATCATAAGTTACAATGCAATCTTGTTCTTTTCATTTTCATTTTCTTATTTTCTTCTTGTCTTTATTTTCTCTAATCTTCCTCATTATTGTTACATAAAGACAAGTGGATATGAATATTTGGAGTGGTTTCAACTCACTTTAAGTCCTTTGCTTCAAAATTGTGCCTAAAACCATATACTTATGAAAATGAGTATCTTAAGCAATTTCATGTCATTAACCACTAAGTGTTACGAAATAATTATATAGTCAATTAAGCACATATTAGTTATGTTTTTTATTTAGCTTATTTAGAGCATCATTCAAGACTTTTGATATAAAGACAAATATTTGTTCATGAATGCTCCCAGTTACGCAGCTATATCACAAATATTACACGAAACATTAGGTGTACCAATAGATTTAACTGTGATATAATCAAACTTTTTATATAAAGCATCAAATTTTATTGTCAATAGATTCAAAGCATCAAGGTCATATTTTCCTATAACCTTCTTCATGATGAATCTTTCATATGACCATTGGTAATGGTTCTAATCCATGTCCTTAATAAGATTGTGTGCTTCATCCACAAATATCTTCGTATTGTAGTTCATTCCATTATAGAAAATTTAGAAAATGAACCATTTTCTAGCCCAAAATGGGAACATGACCTCAACTACTGCTTATATCTTGCATAAAACTTATATAATATTCACCATACCTTTAGAAAAAAGTAGTAATTTGGTTCCTAATTTAAGTAATCCTATCCAGGGGAATGCGTTTAGCTAAGAATGTTTGAGAAAGTTATTCACAAGTAATGATGGATCCTACTAGTAAGGTCTGCAACCATGCTCTCACCTTATCTTTTAGTGAAAATCAAAGCAATCTTAGCTTAATGGAATTTAGGTCAACAAGATTGAGCTTTTGTATCTTATAATACTCTACAAAGACCTCCAAACTAATTTTGTTGCATTATGGAAAGAGGAAAAGGCTTAGATCAAAGTTATTACCTTCAAAATTGTGCCTCAAAATGGTTAAGTTGAATCCTTGGGCATTGGGTGAAGCAAAAATTTTCAAAGATCTCATGCCGCTATGATCATTTTTTCTTTTTAAACTTTTGTCCTCCTCTAGAACCTCCTTGTCATATGTATTGTTCTTTTAATCTCAAGATCTGGTTCAGTAAGGTTCCCAAGATTTTTTAACTCTGCATATAAAAAGTGAACTATTAAAAAAAACAAAGAGAGGACTCAATGATAAATAATAAACTAAAATATAAATAAAAAAATCTAGTCTAATCTGTTTGTAAATTAAATCAATATCAGTTACACTAAAACCCTAGCAACAACATCAAAAACTTGTTACGTATTTTATCTATAAGCATATAATGTAGCTGTAGCTAGCACTACCGAATATAGGTCAGTCCTATAATGACTAATGGAGCTAATTTTTCACCAAGTTAACTATCTACACCACAAATTACATTGATTGATAATGACAACTAAGAATACCAAATAAAAGCAACAACTAAGAAGAAGGTAATCTTTGAATAAGCTAGATTTAGGTAAGTTATCTTGTACGACTTCACTGTGTTTGATTGTACCCTGATTTAATGAACAATTCTTATGTCTTGGATTAGTAAGAATTCCTAATTTAGGTTATTCTCTCTCCTTAGTAATAAAACAATTATTCTTAAATCGGATTAGTTGAAATTTCTTTCCAACAAGGACAACCTATGAATGCATTAATTTTATAAATTCTTATGAAAAGGTTTTACCCTAACTTAAGAAGAACTTGTGGAATTCTGTTAAGTAATTCATGCTTAACCTACTTTATCTATACTGTGATCTAACTATATAAATTATCTCTTGATCTCAACGTATGAATTAAATAATTGAACCTTCAACTTTTGTTCCTTTAATTTAATAAAACATAAGAACATGGATAAATCTTAAGAAAATTAGAAATTCATTAAACTAAAAGATCAATCAATTCAACTTATCATGTCCCAAGGTCTAACCCACTTAAATTTATATCCCAATTAGTTCATAGTTAAATAAGAAATAACAATATAAAGCAAGAATAAGAAATCATCACAATGAATCTTAAATATTTAATTCTTGGTGAATTTCGTTAAATTCTTGAACTTCTTTTAAGATTGACATTTCCTTAATTAATAATTATTCTAAAAATGGATTCTAAGTTACTCTTTTCCACTTTTAAGATATTTTAGAGACAAAAGCTCTCTCTCTTCCTACCATGTCCCTTTTTAATAATTTAGACCCTAATTTTTAATGCCCAAAACAAATTTAACATGGGTCCATATATATGTCATATTGTCTTTTACAACATTCTACAACATTTTTTTAACATAAGGAAATATATGGTCTATGTTATTAATCAAAGGTTAAACAAGGGGTTGTGAACGATAGCAAAGGAGAAATGCAATGACCAAAACACATTTAATGCATATGTCAAAAGAAGAGGTATTAATGGGTACTATGATTGAAAAAATATTTTTAATGTATTTTATGTATTTTATACTATAAGTTTGTTTATGTATTTTTAATATTTTCGTATCATATTCTTTTTTGAGGTGAAAATTGAATTGATAAATGAATGAGGAGTTCTTAAAACTTTAGTTATGAAACCTGGCAAAACAATTTAACTTTTCAAATATAGTATAAACTAAGGAGATAACTACTATAATGAAAAAAATTACCATAAATTCCTCAATTAGGATTAATAATAACTTAACTTGGAGTTGCTTATAGATGACGAATAAAACACTAGAATTGTATGAAAGGATTATAACACCAAATGCATTCATATATACTACCTCAAGGCTTACATAAACAACTTTAAGTTAAGAAAGCCTTTATCCTCACACCAAGCAATTCTCCATTGTTTTGCAACTTTTTCATTGTATTTTAAGTGAGTTTATTAAGCTACCTGATAGTTATAGGTTGCATAATATTTTAGTGGGTAATTTAGTATATGTTCAGTGGTTAAATTGAATGATTATTGCATGTTTAGGTTATGATTATATTATTTAGTTAGATATTTATATTTTGAGTGTTTTATAGGTTAGAGCATGCTATCGAGTTTAAATTTTGTGTAATTGAGGTGCCTTGATGTATTTGTTACTTTTTTAGATCAAATATCGAATAATAGAGAGAAATCGGAGGAAACCTGGAGTAAGGCCCAGAGCCACGATAGTGATAGAAGCTTGATGGCCTACCCGATCCCGTCCAAGTGGCATTTTCTCTTCATCTTGTTTTTTTTCCTCTTTTGAATGTGTAAGATGGATATAATGATGTTGATGGATTTGGGATTTATGATGATGTTCTAACTTTTCTTTAGGGATTTAAACTTAATTTAATGCTAATCTAGTTGGTTTTGTGTTAATTCATTTGGGTGTTGCGATTATTTATTGTAACTTCATGCTTTACTAATAAATCAAGAGAGTGAACCGAATGCAAAATGACTAGATTGGTTAATGAGAGTTAAATGACCTAATAGACGACACAAATAATCAAATCAGTAATTATACGAAATGAGATCTTATGTGGGACTTGGTTGTTTATTAGAAAGCTTAAAAACTGGCCAAGTTGTAGGCTAATTGTTAATCGAGAGATGACATTTTTGGTAACTTAACTTAATTAGGGTTTGTTAGTTAGGGCTTAGTGACTATAACTCAAGAGAGAGTAATCCACCATTCGATAGTCTAGAACCAACACCACATTAATATAAAAGTGATTAGGTTAGCGATGGTAGGATAAATCCCTTTCTTATAGTTTGATAAATTTTCTTGTGTGATTTTCCATTGTGAATTGGTGATGCTCAATATTTGATTTCTTTGTGTTAATTTTACAAATTAAATTTTTGTCAGTCATCTTCACATGTTTACTTTTCTGTTTAGTTTTTATTTTCATTTTAATAATTCTTTAGGCCTTAGATAACTTAAAATTAGATTAGTTTGATAAATCCTTGAGGGATCGACACCTCACTTGCTACACCCACGACCTGTATGCTTGCAGTATATTGAGGTAAATAGATTAAAACTTGCCTCAATAAGTTTTTGGCGCCGTTACTGAGGAATTAGTCAGATTAGTTTCATTTTTTTAGTCTAAGAATTTTCACCATCTCTTGTGATTGCGATATCCAATCACAAGAAATTAATTAAAAACAGAAAAAAGGAATTTGGACATCGCAACGCAACAATGAGAAATTCACAAAAGCTAAATGTTAAGAAGAGAGAGAAAGGATGATGATGGAGGAAACACATTATAAGGAGCAAAGGACCTTTGCAGACTTCAATAAGGCACAATTTGGTCGGGGAAGTCATCGTCCTTATTTAAACACGTACAATCTAGGTTGGCAGAACTACCCAGATTTCTATTATTCTAACAATGTGAGGACTAATGTGGGTCATCAAGACCTATTAATATTTCAGTAAGATAAGTCTAGTTCATAGGATTCTCAATTGGAAAAGATCATGGATAAGCTTATGAATATGGAAGAGGCCCAAAAGAGACTAGAAGAGAAGTTTGAGCAAGTAATGGAAAACTATGCCTCTTCTACTCACAATCTAGAGATTCAAATGAGATAACTTTCCCGTGAATTTTGTACAAAAAGTGTGGAAAACTTTATGAGAAACATGGAAGTACATCAAAGAAAGCAGTGTAAGGTTATCAAACTTAAGATTGGGAAAAAGCTAGATTTGTAAGAGAAGTGTGGAAAACTTTCTGAGTAATATGGAAGTACGTCCAAAAGATTAGTGTAAGATTATCACACTTAGGAGTGGGAAAGAGCTAGATGCACTAGCAGAAAGATAAGTTGAATCCTACCTTGTAAAAGACCAAGAGAAGAAGAAGGAGGGTGACTCATCCAAGAAAATTGATGCGAATCTTTAAAGGAGTAAGAAGAAGAAAAACAAATGACAACGAACATAGAGCTTGAAGCAGATATGAAGGTCTTTATTCATGAAGTGAAAGAAGAAGAAGAGATGAGGTTGACTGAAGAAGAATAAGAACAGATCACCCTCTGACAGGACATAGTGCTGGATTCATTAGAAGATTCAAGGAGTTTCATTATTTCTTATTTTATTGTCAGTTTGTTAGTAAAAAGGACATTGTTGAACTTAATTGGTTATCTTAATCTTATCAATATTGTCCTTCTGATTATCTTCCAACATGTAGCTTATTTCCAAGCTACAAAGTTAGAATTAGGCAACACGGGTATAAGCAAGCCACTTATAATTGATCTTGGTTGAGTTTTGAAAGATGCAAGGTCAAGATAATGACCATAACTTAGCACATTTAGTAGTTAGATTTAAATTGTTGTTGTTGGACCTTGTTTTCGAAGCTCAACTATCCAGAGTATCATAAAACGTGAGCTTATTACCCTGTAGGGTTATTCCAAAGAACCATTCTTAGCCAACTATCCGGAGTTAAATAACGTGGCATAATCCAATGAAAAACACCTTACCCATTTTTTATTTATCTTCATGCTCTGATACCACCACAAGTGTTGGACCTCGATTTCGGAGCCCAACTATCCAGACTATCCTTATTTAAGGCAGATTTTCATCTTGATCTCTTCTTATCGTCTTGTCCCGTGTCTTATACTTGGTCTAAGTCCTTAACTGTTTCTTGATCCTTGATACCCACTTCTTGTTGAAATACCTTTATTTAATTAAATTCTGTAAGTAACTTCAGCTAAAGAACTTTCCAATGTATTGGCCTTAACTTCTTCTTTGTATCGTTTGTGGTTGGCCCATCATCTGAATTTGCTTATGCTCTGTGTTTTATCATCTATGTTTTATCATCTGTAGTTGACTTTCTTCATCTGTGTTGTAACATCCCCTCACCTATGGGAAGGGTAATTTGGTAATTTGGAATGGGTTAGGAATGTTAAATATTGCATTGACA
>JAOQMS010043033.1:0-12558 GCA_027563885.1 Erythroxylum longipes
TAATTCATAAATTCTAATTTATTTTCATGCTTGATAATCTAATAAAATAATTAAAATAAAATAAAAATATAAAAATCTTAAAAGCGGGATCCAACAAGAACATTTAGACATGATATATGGTGAGAACTCGTATAGTGATCACAATTATTTTTGTTATAGGTCATCTGCTATAGGAGATCAAGTTGCAGAGTCAGCTGACCCAGAGTTTGTAGGAGCCAATTGAGAGTCTCCAATACCTAAGTTTGAACAAATGCTTGTAAGGATTCCTAAGCAGAGAGAAAGGAGGTATGATAAGCTTAGGAAGTAGGAGGTTGTGGACTTTTATGGAAGTACAGACCCTACTGAGGTAGAAGGATGGTTAGAGAGGACAGAAAGAGTATTTGATCAGATGGACAGCAAGTCTGACGAGAAGTTTGACTATGCAGTCTCGTTACTGCAAGGTCCAACATATTAGTTGTAGAAGACTATTCCTGGCGGTTCCGCTCGACCTTGTAGTTTGATATGGGAAGATTTTTTGAAGTTGTTTAAAGAGAATTATATGCCCAATATCTATTTGGATAAGAAGATGAAAGAATTTCTGGATCTAAAGCAAGGCAATCTCACAGTAACCGAATATGGGATACGATTTAATGAGTTGATAGGGTATGCTACTGTATTTATTCTGACTGAGGAAGACAAATGTAGGTGGTTTGAAGATGGGATGAATATAGAGATAAAGACGAGGTTAGCTATTACAAATTTGAGCAGTTTTATTGAGTTGAGAGCTTTCTCGATCTGAATAGAACAATTATTGAAAGATGGACAAGGAGAATACTGATCGCAAGGTTATGTACGCTAAGTTTTAATATTTATAACCTTGGTAATTTCCACAAGTGCACGGGTCATTCGCATAGTACCTAAGGTATCGATCTCATGAGGAGGAAAGTCTAGTCCTAAAATCGAAGGTTATACTAACTACAATAATTTAAAATAAATAAACTAATGCAGAAAATAAATCAATTAAACAATTAATTTCAAGAATTAAATTGAAAAAATCTAAACAAGTAACAAA
This sequence comes from Erythroxylum longipes, assembly GCA_027563885.1. Classification (NCBI taxonomy): domain Eukaryota; kingdom Viridiplantae; phylum Streptophyta; class Magnoliopsida; order Malpighiales; family Erythroxylaceae; genus Erythroxylum; species Erythroxylum longipes. The sequence goes on from JAOQMS010043033.1 coordinate 1,052, forward strand.
TCACACAACCCAATCCAAAATCAACCTAGAAATTACCAAGTGAGAGAAAGGGAATTTTTAATCCGAAATTAACAAAAAATCTAGCTGATTATGCAATTATCGAATTAATGAGTCTAGACGGTCTTAGGGTAGATTACTCTCTCTCGAGTTATAATCCTTAACCCTAATTGATAATCCCTAACTTAAATTATGGAATTGTGATCTCTCGATTCACAATTGACCCAAAACTTAAATTAGTTCTAGAATTGTCTAATAACCTACCGGGAACCTATGCTTAATCTCTCGTTACACGATTCTACCGGTTTGATTCAATTCTCTACTTATCGAATTACCTAACTCTCGTTAGTCTAATTTGATTATTTTCAATCGGCTCACCCTCTTAGTTTATTTCCGAATTATTATGAACAGATATTGAATCATAATTAAATCAATAAAAACACAATCAACCAAACTTTATTAATCTCAAGGACCAAAAACCCGAAGGTGAGTTTAGACATAGATCAACACTCGAAAATAGTTAATTTCAATAATCCCAATTTCATACATCCATAAAATAGAAATACTGACGGAACGGATTTGTGGAGGTAAGACTGCAAGAAACCACCTATTCCGGAAGTACATTGCATCAAGCTTTGTCTCCGTGACTCTCTTCCTTCATCTCCTTCCTCAATCTCTCAATAACTCTCTAAGCTTTTTTAGAATGTGGCTAATGTGAATGCTCTTTTTTCAGACTCTCTAAGGATCCTGGTTCTATCCCTTTATGATGTATTTATACTTTGGACATCCTAGGTTTAAGTTAGGGTCGAAACGGTCTGAAAAATCTTACGAAACTCAAGCTTTTGCTTCAGCTCGATGTAGGCCACGATCGTGCCAGCGCTTAACCTTCTCTGTCACGATCGTGACCCAAAATGCATGATCATGACCTGGATCCAAGCTCTCTTTCATGATCATGCCCAAAGTGCACGATCGTAGCCTGGATCTAAGCTCTCTGTCACGACCGTGCCCAAAGTGCAAGATCGTGACTTGACTGCCTTGACTCGTCCCTCTCTGTCACGATCGTAGCTTGTTGTGCCACGATCGTGGGTTATGTTTTGGCCTGAAACTCTTCGCAACTTTGCTATTCTTCACCGTTTACCTTGAAACATTAACAAAGATATAAAGGTACCTTAAAAAATATAACAATTAAGCTCAAAGACTCGTACTAATCTATAAAAACACTTAAACACATAAACTAACACAATTAAACCATAAACACACACTAAACACTCAAATTAACACTAAATGCCTAACAAATTACACCCTAAAACACAATGCAAATCACAACTATCAACATCCCCACACTTAAAGGTTTGCTTGTTCTCAATCAAATAACACAAAAAAACACATAACACACAATGAAAAAATGAGGCAATGGCTTCGAATTCATGAAATAAATTTAATCTTGAACACAATCTAACAAATCATATCTAATCATTAACAATCAAAATCTATGTCTAAAGACTTTGAACTAAATATACAAATTAATCGAGATCTAAGTGCCAATTTATTTACCCTTTTAAATTGTACACACACATTAATAATTCTTTGGTCCTTCAAACTCTGTAACTATTTCTAAGTACATTTTCATGAAAAGTCGAGCTAACTACAAGTTCGATAGGTTTTTATTAAGCAATAACACACAATTTTTTTATTGAACATAAATTTAGTCTTTTTATACGAAGGCAAACATTGTTAATGAATGTAGATCTGGTTACTCAACTAAGTCATGTTTTTATTAAATAGCTTGGTTGAAACGTCATTATAGCCTTTTGATGCGAAGGCACACATTTATGAAGCGTGTCGATCCGGTTACTCAGCTATATCACATTTTCAACTAGCTACTAGCTCTATTCATAACCCAGTGGCCAGCAGAATAGTGATTTATTTAACATTTTTTTTAATTATTGCCCACCTTGTTGTTTAAGCTACTCATCTCTATGAAAAAAATACTAGTTAAGCTACTTAAGTTAAAAAGGCCTCAAATTATGAATGAATTCGACAACCTAAAAGGTGCTAAATTTGTACTAAATCCTAGTTAAGCTATATATCTATCCAAAGACTCATAATTCACTAATTTTGCAAGCTAATGATCATTTACAACCTACTAGACTATGTTCAAAATTAAATAAATTTCACTCCATCTAAGCCATTGACACATTCAAACAATTCACAATATACAACCTAAAAACTATCATGTAATATGCAAAATTCACATTCAAAAGAAAAACATATAACCCCTCCCCACACTTAAACAACACATTATGCTCAATGTGTGTAGGGTACACAAACACACCAGGGGAAATAAAACACATTATGTGAAAAACATAAGAATGAAATACTAAAAAAATAACAAGAAAAGGGTTAGAACATGAACCATTTATGGTGCTAGAGGTGGTGATGGTGATAGTATTAAGACCAAATCCGCTTGACATTGAGAATGTTTCACTATCTTATAAGTAATTTAAAAGAGCAAAAGAATTAGCAATCCAACCCGTTCCAAATCATTCAAAACTTATTTAAGAATTTAAAACAAACCTAACTACACAACAATTTAAATCTAACTACTAAACGTGCTAATTTATGGTCATTAGCTTGACCTTCATCCTTTAAAACTCAGCTACGATCAATTATGAGCGGCTTGCTTCCACCCTTCTCGCTCAACATCAATTTTGTGGCTTGTGAGTAAGCTACAAATTGCAAAATGATAAGAAAGAAAATATTGATAAGGTTAAGAAAACCAATTAATTTCATTAATGCCCTTCTCATTAACAAACTATCAATAAAATAGGGAATAACGAAACTCCCTGAATCTTTCGTCGAATCTAACAGTTTGCCCTGTACGAAAGTGAATTGCTCTCCTTCTTCCTTAATCAACTTTGTTTCCTTAGCTTCTTGTACTTCTCGAACAGAGAATTCCATACTTTCTTCAAACTCAATGTCTGTTGTCATTTGTTCTTCATCCTTTTATTCTTCAGAAGATTCGAACATATCAATTATCCTAAATGAGCTACTAACCTTCAAATTCTTAAATACATCGTTCATATTGAATGTCTCTTCTTCATCATCAATCCAAAAGGTAGCGTTCTTCGCATGGGCATCTATCCTAGATTTTTCAATGGTCACATATGGTATATCAAGACCTGGTGAATAAAAGGGAGAGTTGACATTCTCTTCTTCAATCTCTTCTTTAATTTCTTGGTCTTCCCTAAGGTCAGGTTTAGCTTGATTTCTCACTAATTCTTCTATCATTACCCTATTCCAAAGTGTGATAGCCTGAAATGGCTCTATTGAATTTACATTTATGTTGCACAGACAGTTTTCTACACTTTGCTTATAAAATTCCCTGAAGAGCTGGCCTATTCAAACTTCTAAATTGTGAATAGAAGAGGCATGATCTTCGGTTACTTGCTCAAACTTCTTTTCCAATCTCTTTTGGTTCTCTTCTATATCTATTAGCTTATCTATGACTTTGTCCAGCGTGGAATCCCATGAACTAGATTCTTCATATTGAAATTCAACTAGGTCTTGATGTCCTAAATGATTCCCTACATTATTGGACCAATAAAATTCGGGGTGGTTCTGCCACCCCTAAGTGTACGGTTCATATAAGGATGATGATTTCCCCAACCAAATTGGGGCTTATTGAATTCTGCAAGAGTCCTTTGCTCTCTATAATATACTTCCTCCATGATCGTTCTTTTTACCTCTTGTTAGCATTTAACTCTTCGGATGTCTTATTCTCACTCTAAGATGTCACGATGTGTCTTTACTTTACGCTCCAAAATCTTTCTAAATTTTTTTAAAAAAATAGACGAAAGTGAAAGCTTTAGACTAAAGAACTAAACTAATTGCCTCCTCAGCAACGACGCCAAAAACTTGATCACAAGGTTACATATGCTAAGTTTTAATATTTATAACCTTGGTAATTTTCACAAGTGTACGGGTCGTTCGCGTAGTACCTAATATATCGATCTCACGAGGAGGGAAGTCTAGTCCTAAAATCTAAGGTTGTACAAACTATAATAATTCAAATAAATAAATAATGCAAAAAAAATCAATCAAACAATTAATTTCAATAATTAAATTGCAGAAATCTAAACAAGTAACAAATTACACAACCCAATCCAAAAATCAACCTAGAAATTTCCAAATGAGAGAAAGGGGATTTTAGTCCAAAATTAACGAAAATGTAACTGATTATGCAATTATCGAATTAATAGGTCTAGATGATCCTAAGGTAGATTACTCTCTCTCGAGTTATAATCCTTAACCCTAATTGATAATCCCAAATTTAAATTATGGAATTGTGATCTCTCGATTCACAATTGACCTAAAACCTAAATTAGTTCTAAAATTGTCTAATAACTTACCGGAAACTTATGCTCGATCTGTCGTTACACTATTCTACCAATTTGATTCAATTCTCTACCTATCAAATTACCTAACTCTCGTTAGCCTAATTTGATTATTTTCACTCAGCTCACCCTCTCAGTTTATTGCCGAATTATTATGAAAAGATATTGAATCATAATTAAATCAATAAAAACATAATCAACCAAACTTTATTAATCTCAAGGACTAAAAACTCGAAGGTGAGTTTAGACATAAATCAACACTTGACAACAATTAATTTCAATAATCATCCCAATTTCATACATCCATAAAATAAAAATAAAAATAGAAATACTATCAAAATGGATTTGTGGAGGCAGTGAAAGTGGGAAACCACCTGTTTTGAGAAGTACGTCGCATTAAGCTTCGTCTCTGTAACTCTCTTCCTTCATCTCATTCGTCAATATCTTGATAACTCTATAAGTTTTTTCAGAATTTGGTTGACGTGAATGCTCTCTTTTCAGACTCTACAAGGCTCCTGGTTCTGTCCTTTTATGATATATTTATACTTTGGACGCCTTAGGTTTAATTCAGGGTCGAAACGGTCCAAAAAAACTTACAAAACTCAAGTTTTTTGCTTCAACCCTACGTAGGCCATGATCGTGGCCCTGCTTGCAACGATCATGGCCAATGCTTAACCCTTTCTGTCATGATCGTGGCCTGGATCCAAGCTCTTTATCACGACCGTGCCCAAAATGCTCGATCGTGGCCTGGATCCAAGCTCTTTGTCACGACTGTGCCCAAAGTGCACGATCGTGGCCTGGCTACCCTAGCTTGTCCCTCTCTGTCACGATCATGACTTGTTGTTCCATAATCATGGGTTATGTTTTTGGCCCAAAACTCTTTGCAACTTCTCTGTTCTTCATTGTTTACCCTGAAACACTAACAAATACATCAAAGGACCTAAAAAATATAACAATTAACCTCAAAGACTAATACTAACCCATAAAAACACTTAACACATAAACTAACACAGTTAAACCATAAATACACACTAAACACTCAAATTAACACTAAATGCCTTACAAATTACAATCTAAAACACAATGCAAATCATAACTATCAAATATAGACAGAAGCCTAGAATGAAGAGACCTAGTGAGTCCCAAGTTGATTATGGAAGAAGGTTTAGTAAATGCCAGAATAGATTGTTCCAATCTCTAACCAGATCAAGACAGTCGGGATTTAGATCGAGGAGCAGTTTTGTACAAGCTGGTAGTGGTAGAGGTCCAGAATCTAGGCAGATGCAATAAATGTCTAACTATGAACATTGTGGGAAGAAACATAGTGGGGAATGTTAGAAATTAAAAGGAGCTTGCCTTCATTGGGGCTCCTATGAACACCAGATTAGGGATTATCTAGTGACTTTGGGACCACAGTCTGGAATGAGAGGAGGATTAGTGACTGAGACAACCATCCAACAGAGTAGAGCCAGTGGAGCAGGACAGAAAGGTAGAGGTAGAGGAAGAACAAGTTCAGCAGGTACTAGTGTCAAGACTGAGGTGCAGAGTAATCAACCACAGTCTCAGGCCAGGATTTATGCCATCACCAAATAGGAGGGATAGAACCCCCCATATGTAGCAGCAGGTGTGTTGAATGTCTTTAGTTTTGAAGCATTTGCATTAGTAGATACAGGATCTATACATTTATTCATCACACCACATCTGACATTTAAACTGCATTGTGTGAGAGAGATGTTGAAATGTGAACTAAAGGTAAGTACATCGGTAGGTAGTACTATAGTGATTAGAGAGGTGTGTAAAGGGTGTATCATTTGAATTGATCAGGTGGAGTTGAAAGTAGATCTGATAATATTGCAATTGAAAGAGATAGATCTTATTCTAGGTATGGATTGGCTTATTGCACATAGGGATATGATGAACTGTTATACTAAGGAAGTCACTCTTGAATCCCTTAATCAACTGAAAGTAATATTTCAAGAAGTTAGTCAAGCAGTGCCAGCCAGATTGATTTCCTCAATAATTGCTCTAAGATTGATTTGATGTGAATGTGAGGCTTACTTAGCCTATGTGATTGATACCTAGAATGAACAAACTATTCACGATATTCCTATTGTTAGGGATTTTCTGGATGTGTTTCCTACTGAATTACCAGGTTTACCCCCAAAAAGGGAAATAGATTTTACCATTGACCTTTTTCCAAGTACTGCTCCTATATCTATTCCTCCATGTAGGGTGGCACCTGTGGAACTGAAGGAACTTAAGGCTCAGCTGCAGGAGTTGTGGGATAAGGGTTTTATTAGACCAAGAGTGTCAACGTTGGGAGCTCCAGTTTTGTTTGTGAAGAAGAAGGATGGGACTCTGAGATTGTGTATTGATTATAGGCAGTTGAATCGGGTGAAAGTGAAGAACAAGTATCATCTACCAAAGATAGATGATTTACTTGATCAGTTATAGGGAGCTCAGGTGTTCACAAAATCAGACTTGAGATTAGAGTACTATCAGTTAAAGATAGCAGAGGTTGATGCACCGAATAGTGCATTCAGGACCAGATATGGGCACTTTGAGTTTATGGTTATGCCGTTTGGGTTAACAAATGCTGCAGCTGCTTTTATGGATTTGGTGAATAAGGTATTCCATATTTAGATCACTTTGTCAATGTGTTCATTAATCGTATTTTGGTATATTCGAAAAGTAGAGAGTAACATGCTGAACATTTGAGGTTAGTTCTACAGATAATGAGACAGAAGTAATTGTATGCCAAGTTTAGTATGTGTGAATTTTGGCTTGATTAAGTGGTATTTTTGGGCCATATCGTAACTGGACAAGGCATACAGGTAGACCCAAAAAAATTAGAACCAGTGATGAAGTGGGAAGCTCCAAGAATTTTGTTTATTATCCAGAGTTTCCTTGGATTAGTCGCTTATTACAGAAGGTTTGTTGAAAGGTGTTTAGTGATCTCAGTCCCTTTTACAAAACTTTTGAGGAAAAATATACCATTCAGATGAACTGATGAATGTTAAAAAAGTTTTGAGGAGCTAAAGCATCGGTTAACTACAGCACCAATGTTAGCTATTCCATCTGGATCTGGAGGATATGTAGTGTATAGTGATGCTTCACACCAGGGATTAGGATGTGTACTGATGCAGCATGGTAGAGTGATTGCATATGCAGACAGTTAAGGTCTTATTAGTTTAATTATCTAGTACATGATTTAGAGCTTGCTGTGGTAGTATTTAATTTGAAGATTTAGAGACATTATTTATATGGTGAGACATTCTAGATATTCACAGATCATAAAGTTTGAGGTATTTGTTGAGTCAGGAGGAGTTGATTATGAGACAACGGTGATGGATTGCATTACTGAAGGATTATGATTGTACAATTGAATATCATCCTAGTAAAGCTAATATAGTAGCTGATGCATTAAGCAGAAAATCTAATAGTAGTGTGACACAGATGTAGACATCGAGGTTACCTAACCTAGTACAATTGAGAGCATTGAATGTTGAGTTGAATGTGAGGAAAAATGAAGTATTATTAGCTATATTGAAGATGATACCTGTATTACATAAGAGAATCAGAAAAGCTCAAAGCAAAGATCCAGAAGGTAAATTCGAATTTTGAGTTTGAATTAAGAAATGATACATTGTGGTTGAAATAGAGATTGTGCGTAGAGATTTTGGAGGAAGCACATGTAGCAACTTATGCTATGCATCCTAGTACTACCAATATGTAAAATACATTAAAACAACATTTCTGGTGGCCAGGGATGAAAAAGCAAATGGCTAAATATTTGACTTATCAACAGATTAAGGCATAGCATTAGGCTCTGGTCAAGAAGTTATAGCCATTGCCTATTTCAGAGTGAAAATGAGAGAGAATCAATATGGATTTTGTCACAGGTTTATTGAGGATTCCGAGGCAACATGATACCATATGAGTCATTGTTGATAGATTGACCAAGTCGGCCCATTTTTTCCCTTGAGGGAAAACAATATGCTGGATCAGTTAGCTCGAAGGTATATGAATGAAGTAGTGAGATTACATGGGGTTCTAGTATCCATTGTGTCGGACAGGGATCCCAGATTTACCTCGGGATTTTGGAGTAGTTTACAGACAGCTTTGGGTATGAAGTTGAACTTTAGTATAACATTTCATCCTTAGACAGACAGACAGAGTAAGAGAATAATTAAGACTGTTGAGGATATGTTCAGAGCTTGTGTTTTGGAGTTTCAAGGAGCATGGGATCAATATATAGCTTTGTTTGAGTTTTCATATAATAATCATTATCATAATAGTATCGGTATGGCACCGTATGAGGTGTTATATGGTAAAAAGTGTCGTTCACCTTTGTATTGGGATGAAGAGGCTCTAAGGATTGTTAAAGGGCCGAAACTGATTGATGATACTGTTGATAAAGTGAAATTGATCTGTAGTAGAATTAAAGTGACTCAAGATAGACATAAGAGTTATATGGATCAACACCGGAGAGATATAGAGTATCAAGTAGGAGATAAAGTGTTTATGAGAGTATCACCTTGGCAAGGAGTGCTGAGGTTCTATAAAACGAGTAAGCTAAGCCCTAGATACATTGGTCCATATGAGATTATTGAAAAAATTGGACCATTGGCTTACAAGTTAGCATTGCCAGCTAAAATTGCTTAGATTCACAATGTGTTCCATATTAGTATGCTCAAAAGACATAGGTCTGATCCGACACATATATTGCTAGCTCATGAAGTTGAAATTACGAGTAATATGAGTTATATAGAGGAATCGATTAAGATAGTGGGTTATCAGATGAAGCTATTGAGAAACTGAGTGATCCCATTGGTTAAAGTCCTTTGGAGGAATCATTCGAGTGAAGAAGTTACATGAGAAATGGAGAACATATGGAGACAATACCCTTACCTATTTGATCAATCAGGTAAGAATTTCGAGGACAAAATTTCTTAAGAGAGGAGAATTGTAATATTCGATTTCCAAAACATATTTAGGGTTAGAACCCTAGACCATTTCACATGAGTGATAATATTGAGAATTTATGAAAATGAATTTCATACACATGCATATCATTAGCATATACACATGAATGATAATTCGTACATATTACAAAGATAGTACATGCTCTCAATTGACATATTCCGAGGTATGAAAGATTAAAAATGAACGTGATGTGAATTGTTATGTCTTAAATTTTGGTTTGATTGGATTCCAATTAGTAATTTGGAATTAATTGTTATTAATTCTGAGAGTAATGAATTAATATGTACATTTGGACTAGGAAAAATGCCAAGTGGTAAGATAAATTAATACATGAAAAATTAGGGTGACTAAGCATATAATTAAGTGACATTTGGCATAGTTAAATGAGTGACAAATGGAAAAATAATTAATTGACAAATGGATTCATCATAAAGTGACAGATGGAATAATTACTAGATCCCATAAGGCAGCTAAATTATATGACAAATGGAAGGCATGCGTAATGACATATGGAAGGGTTTAATGTAGACACCTTGCACCTTGTTAACCTAAGCTAATGCAAAAAACGTTTTTGCTATCTTCTTCCTTATTTCTCTACCAAAAATTACTCTCAACTCATCATTCTATATTTTGTTTTCATCCTTGCCAAATTGCTACACCAAAACCAGATTTTTATCCTTCACAAAATAGCCAAAGAACTAGCTGATTGTTGTACTTTTTCTTTGCCGAAAATCAACTTGTTTTCACCTTGAGTTTGCGATGAATCTTGCATAAATGGAGGGTAAGTTTAATCTAAAGTGTTGAGGTAAAATTGGAAGCTTAACAAGTAAGTAAAAATCTAATCTTTATGACATGTTTAATAGTATAAGAATGACACTTGAATTGAATGAAATGTATATGATGTTGATGATGAAGTGTGCTGGAATAAATTAAATGAACTTGGAATTTTTTATGCTTGTTTTTGGTATATGAAAACCGTGGTGTATAGTTTATTATATGGATGATTTGGACTGGAATTTGATAAATAAGGATGTTAATATAGTGTTCTTGAATTGGAGATGTATGCGTATGTATATGAAGTGATTATTAGTGACAAAAATGAGCAAAGTTTAATAAACCTTAATGTAATCAAGATGAAGCTAGATGATCATGTAATACAAGAAAATCATGAATTAGCGACGAAACTTTTCCGACGGACAAAATACCATATCTATTTACCCACGAAAAACAATAATCCGTCAGTAAATACGTTGTACTGTTTATATATAGCGACGGAAATATATTACCGTTGGTAATAATGGAGGGAATGAATTTCGCACAAAATCTCCGACAACATATAGCGATGACATAACCTTTACCGTCAGCAAAAATTGCGGGAATGCTTCCCGTAATTTAATTGCTTCAGAAGTTTACTGACGTCACATAGTCCGTCGATAAGTTATGCTCAGTGTCTGCTATTCACCGACGGATTATCGTCCGTCGGTAAACTTATTTTAAGTTTACCGACGACGCAACCATGACCGTCGGTATTAATTACTGGAAATTTTCCCTCAATTAACTAGCTTCGGACATTTACCGACGGAATAGTTACCATCGGTAAATGTTTTTCAGCTTCTGTTATATACCGACGTAATATGTTCCATCAGTATACATTAAATTAACTTTACCGATGGAATTTGGTTCCGACGCAAAATGTAGCGGCAACCAAATGCGGTCAAATAATTAGAAAATTTAAATACTGACGAAATGTATATTTCGTCGGTAAATGTCGACTAGTTAATAAATAAAACAACGTCGTTTGGTTCATCATCTTTAAGACGACGCAGACAGTACCCCCTTCTTCTTCTTCTCTCCTCCCGTCTGTTTGACCACCTTTCTTGCATTTTTTGGCTATTTTTTGACCGTTTTCTGGCTCATTGTGCGTCGTTTAAGGTCAACTCTCTAATGAGTGTATTATTTATCTAAAAAACGCATGTTGTTAATGTTAACCATGGCTGTTTGGGTGATGAAATTTTGCTTGATTATTATTGTTGTTTGTGATTTTTTTGTATCATTGTTGGTTGATTTGTTGTTTATATGTGTTATTGTTGGTAAATAATGGAAAAATGCAATTGATTTGTGATTAGA
>JAOQMS010043034.1:0-12557 GCA_027563885.1 Erythroxylum longipes
TCAGTTCGCGTCTGCATTGTTTTTCTTTATTTGTCACTGAATGTATCTTCCGCAAAAGTTTGTATTATTTGTAATTGGATATTACAGTTTGTGCTAAATTTTAGAAATTGGAAATTGCTGTATTGTGTAATTTGAAATGGGCCCAAGTGGCTAATAAAAGTTTTTGTTGATTTCATTGTGTTGTTTCAAATGGTTATAAAACAAAGTGGATCATTTTAGTTGTTGGTCTTCTGTACTTTATGTTATGGTTTTCAAAAAAATATACCGACTTTTGATTGTTTAGTGATGTGGCACACCGCCCTCGCGGGACACGGACTCGGATATCACTATCGATATCGGGTTCGGGTCCAGCGGGAGTGGGGTGTTACATTAAGACCTTATTATTGATTTTGATTGGTATGATTTCAAGCTCACTTTAATCTTTTTGTACTTCATTTCACCTAAGAATAGGCTTGCTTATTGCAATATCAAAATAATAGGAAGTTCCTCATAAGCTTTTTAATTGATTTCACAATGTTATGGGGAAGAATTAGATGTGGGGACTAGCAAATATAGAGGGTATTGACAATTAAATTTTTATATTGAGCTCTTTTTACAATAAAGGGCTTCATTTTTACATTAAGAACAGACTCTTCTTTGTATCTTCTCTATTAAAAATTGGAAGTCCTTATTAGTAGGTATCTTAGAGTAGATTGGAATTTCCAAATAAAGGATAGGCAATTTAGAAGCTTGCTTACCACAAATGATAGAGAGCCAATTATAAATACTAAAAGCACTTGAAAAATGATGATTTGTCTCTTACTTTTGTCAATTAATAGGCTAAAAAGCTCTTTAAAAAAGTACAAATCTAAGATTAATATACTAGTTAAGCAAGGATCAACTTTAAAGAATAATATAAAATCATCCATGAAACATAAGCTATAATTCATAACTTTTTTCATTTTGAATCGAATATGAACTTCTTATCCTGATTGATGAATTATTTAATAAGTTTAGTAAGGACTTTAATGCTTAGGACAAATAAGTAAGGGGAAGGGGGATCTGCTTGCCATACTCCTCTAGCTCCTTTAAACAAATGAGTAAGTGCTCCATTGATAAGAACACTAAATGAAGTAGTGGATAAAAATTTCTCAATCCAATTCATAAATAAGTTAGAACTAAAGGCCTTTTAAGGTGCTTAAAATGAATCTCTATTAAATGGAATCAAATGCCTTATGAAAATCAATTTTAATAGCTTAATCTTTGCTATTATGCTTTATATTATAATTCTTAAAGAGCTATTAAGCAAGAATAATGTTATCTAAATATGGCTTCCCTGAATAAATGCTCATTAAAATGGATCTATATGTTTTAAAAAATCATTTTTAAAGTCTAATTCCATTAAATTGGATGTAATCTTACAAATTGTATTGCAACAAAAGATAGGCCTAAATTCTTTGAGAGATATAGGGTATTGCACCTTAGAAATTAAATTAACAAAGTTGTTTTACTAAGATCCTTCAACATCTTGACTTGCTTGAAAAATTCAAGAACCACTTGTGTAACAACATCTTTAGTAATTTTTAATGATTTTTGAAAAAAATATGCATTTAATCCATTCCACCTTAATGCTTTATTCAGGTTGAGAGCAGAAAATGCTTGCTTAACATCACTAACATCAAAAGGCTTAGTCAATATATTAGCATCTTGAGATGAAATTAGATCCTTAATAAAAGATTGGAGTAGTTGGACAAATGAAAAACTGATGATTGAAGATCATGCATATTGGAAAAGTAGTTAAAAACCACAGACTTTAATTCAAAATTTGAAGCAATAATGGTACCATTTTTCCCAAAAGAGAAATAATCCTATTGATATTCTCTCTAGCTAACATTAAGTTATGAAAGAAATTTATTTTTCTATCACCATAATTAAATCGTAATATCCTTAATATTTGCTTTAAGAGAGAATAGTGAACATATAGAGTTTGATTACAATTTAAAAGTTTGATTACAATTCAAAAGTTCAACCTTGTCTTTAATCTGTAAATACAATTGATCAGGACTTGAGAATATAGCAATTTGAAAATTTTTAAGGTCATTTGGAGAGTGTCACTTCGCTTTCTTTTATGAAGGAATTTAAGCTCATCCTTTAAATTTTAAAGCTTTATGATCATACGTTTATCTCACTGACATTCATGACTAAGTCGTTAGGTAAAAACCTCTTCAATGCCTTCCAAGCTATCCAAGAAGTTATTAAACCTAAAAGGACAGTGCTTCCTTTAAGAAAAACATATATTCTTCACCAATATTATGGAATGGTTAGAGAAAAGAGGAGCTTAAAAGGATGCTAGACTGCCTGGGAATTTAGATAACCATTTATCATTGACTAGAGCCATATCTAATTTATTTATTATGAGCCATCTTCTCTTTGCTTAGTGTACCATATAGAGAAGCACCCTTCCATTTTGAGATCTTTTACTTGATTCATATGATCCTTCAGATCTTCTATGCAATTTTTAAAGCTTGAATTCCCTTATATTCTGAGGGTCATATTATGCTATTAAAGTCCCTAAGAATAATCTTTGAGGAATTCATAGGGTAGTTGATATTCTTCAAGCTATTCTATAATGGAACTCTTTGAAAAGAAAGGCTGAATACATAAAAATAGGTATCCTAAAAGAAATAGTTCTCTTGCTTTATTTTAGATTTAAGAAGAATCAATTAGTCAAGGATAATAATATGCACAACATCTAATCAGTTAGAATCATAAGCTATAACAATATATCACAGTGGTGATAGTAATGTTTGGCAATAAGTTGCTATTATTTCCTCAAAGCCATAAAATCTTTCAATTATTTTTCGCCAACTTCATTTCCAAAAAACCCATTAAGGTTTAGTATCATTAAGATAATATAGTATAGCTTGCTATTTGGTTTGGCTGCTAAAACCAAATACATTTCAAGATAGAAGAGACATTATGGTGAAGAAGAATAGGCCTTCTACTTCCTATTAGATCTTCTTTTTGAATCCTTTTTAGCATCTTAAAATTCTTGTTGCTTATATGTATCCATTTTAAGCTCCTTTTAGTCAAAAGGTTTCTTTCAGATTGAACAGAAGCCTTTAGGGAGTTGGTATCATGTTCTAAAAATCTATTAACTATTACAAAGGGATGATATAGCCTTGGCACTCAAGATTATTAGGTGCATGATATAGCCTTGGCAGTAGAGATTCCCCAATTATACTCACAAGCAAATCATTTCCTACTTCTACTACATTAGTTAAAAATTTTCTTCCATTCTTTTGTAAAGCTAGGCTAATTTCTGATTTATTACAATTCCTGCTTTTGCCTTGCTTATTGTTTATCCATTTGACACCCTTCTCTTTTGGGCCAGCCTTGATTTACTAAAAAATGTCTCCTAAAGCAAATTTCTTTCCTATTGGCTTTTATACACTCTTGGTTTGATTCTGATTAAGTTTCCATGAGTAGGTAATAGAGACCTCATCCGCATATAGTTTGTAATTCTCATTAAGTTGCATTAGAGTAATAAAATCAGTGAGAATATATTATAAATAAGATAGTATACAAAGCCTGGGATAGCTAGCTCTCTTTAAACTTATTATAGCCTCATTGAGGAAAAGTGGTTTGCTCATATATCTAGATGACTTATAAATTTTCAATATTTTAGGGGAATATTATGTATGTTTATTTAAAATGGAACCTTTTTTTTGTTTGAGTTTATGGAGTTAGACATTCGACTTCCATCTTTTTCAAAAGAGAGGCTTATGGTTTATTAGCCACAACCTTGACTTTATTAACATTTGAGCTTCCATTGCAATCTAAAATTTAAATAGGAAAAGATTGTCCTTATTGATAGGAACCTCTACAACATCAAACTACTACTATTAAAAATGAGTCCATCTATTCATCCAAGGTATAGAGCCCTCTTACCAATAAAGAATCCTAATAAGGTTACATCCTATCCGGAGGCTTTTTATTTAAAGATATGGACAAGTGGATAGAAATTTGTTTTGCCATCATAACGATTGGGTGGATAGAAATGTAGCTTACGATAAGGGAGAATGTATCATAAAACTTGGCTCTAGGTCATTTTTTTCTTTTTGCTTAAGGAGGTATTGAGGATTTAGGGAGGGATCGAGGGGGGCAAGGGATGACTAAGAGTAAGGAGGTCAATAGTTTACAAAGACAAGGAACTAGCAACAAACAAAGGAGGAAACTCCGAAGAGGAAATAGACATTAAAAAAATTAAGCTAAAAAAAGGCAAGGAGAAAAAGTGAAATTGAAAGTAGAGCATATAACCTCTAAAGGAAATAGTTATACAATGTGAGGACTCGAGGTGAAGGAAGAGCAAGAAACTAGATATCAGTGAAGGTGGACCATGTTCAATGGACGCTGATTAGGGACAAGAGGGAGCACCAAGGAGAAGACAAGAGAATGAATAGGAAATACGTAGATAACAAAATGACACCTAATATTGAAACATAAGGAAAGAAAAAAAGAGAGCTAGGAATTAGAGAAAGCAGTGAACAAAAGAGAAAAAGAGAGAAGCTTGCCAATTAACTAAAGGAAGAAGCTAACAATGGAGGTGATTAAATCATAATAACATAAGGAGGGACACTTAATGTAACATCCCATTGTTCCATGATTAGGGTTAGAACCCTGGGATGCTTTATTTATGAGAATTTATTGAGAAATTAGAAATGCATTTCATACATTATATGGCATACACATACACGTGAATAATGTTGTCATTCATTAAATAATTGTACATGCATTCATTGACATTTTTTCCAGGTATAAGTGAATTTTTAATGTGATTAAAGTGTGAATTTTGGATAAATTGTGTTACAAATTTATTTGGTGATAATAGTTATTATTTTGAAATTTTTGGTGAATTATGGATTAATTATCTTGGATAATTAAATTGGAGTGTATTAAAATAAATTCTGCATTTTTGGAGACATTTAGGATATTTAGGAAAGCTATTGAAAATTTCAAGTAATTTAGATTAATAAAAATAAAGAAATTAAGAGACAAATTACGGAGTGATAAATGGATCAATGAATGTGTGACTTTTGGACAAATTACTAAGCGACAAGTGGTAGACTTATATTGATGACAAATGGGTTACATGCAAGAGTGACATATCAAGCCTTAAAGAGAGACACCTAGGCATTAGGAGAAATGTTTCTGTAGCCCTCTCCTTGCTTTCAGCGAAAGTCTTCTTCTTCACAAAAGTTTCTCTTTATTGTTCATCACCGAAGACACCATCTTGCTCACTTATGAACATTGGCTTTTGGATAATCTGTCAAGATTACACCTTGTGAAGTTTTTTGTCATTAGAGGTTTTAATTGTTGTATAAAATCCCCTATTTATCCATCACTGAAACCAGTTGTTTTCTCTCCTAAGTTTTGGAAAATTTCTAAAGAGAGAGAAGCTTAATCAAGTAAGTTTTATGATAGTGTAAATGATTTCTGTTGAGGTTTTAATGTTTGTAATTGGATGCATGCATAAATGGAGTACATTTTCATGCTTGTGGATTTCTACATGCATAAATGGTGTTGATGCATATGTGGGTGGTGATGGAAGAAGCAGATTCGGTAATATGAATAACCAAATGAAAGTTTGAAGTGAGCTGGAGTATGAGATATGCAGAATTTTACTGAACATATGTTTGTAATTAGGGCATAACATGATATGTGAATATTTAAATTGGATGAAATTTAATTTAGCGTAAAATAGAGAGATAGAACTACATTTTTTATGAAGTAATAAAATTCTAAATATGTCGTTAAGAGTCCAAAAATTTGTCTTGAAGATGAAATTTGTGTTCTGCCAAAGTGTGAAAATGGTATGTAGATTTTTTATTATAACTTGAATGATACTAAACCAAAATTGCATGAAATTAGCTTCATTAGAAACTTAAGGCATAAAGGAAGAATTTTTCAGAAGAATGTTTTGCCTAAATCCTTTATATTCCTTGTCAAAATGACCATGAAAGATTAACCAGAAGGTCTATTTTGGGAAGAGTTGGGAGAAGTTGGAATAAAAGGTAGTGCACGATGCTGTTTGACAATTTTGAAAATCCTTCAATCTTTTGGCTATAACTTCTTCTTCTAACCTCCAAATGATTTGATTCTTAATTCAGATTAAAGTAGATTCATACGGATACAACTTTCTAGAAGAAGTCTAAGTTTAATTTTGTCTCTAAGCATTTCAAAATCTTGCTCAAAATTGAGTCTTAACTGAGGCTGTAGTACTATCCGAGACAGAAATCATATCCTGTTGATATTGAATAAACGATATTGATAGAAGCTTAATTAGACAAAAGTATCTTCACAAAGTTGTAGTTAATTCTCTTATCTTTCAATTAGTATTAAGTTTGTAATTTTTGGATATCTAAGTTGAAAGATATGAGTTGTATAATTTGAGGGTATGATCATGAACTAGCCAAAAGTTTAATTATACACAGTCTGTGATATTGTGAGCATAACTGATATAATCCAATTACAGTCATTAGAAACTTAAGATATGGGAGAACAATTTTCTAGAAGAGCAATTTTCCAGAAGGAAGTGTTGCCAAATTACTTCATTTTTTTGATGTTAATAATCATGCAATGTAGACTCGAAAATATGTTTTTAGACAAATCTGAATTGATTAATTGAGTATTGTGGTATGAATGAACATTGTGAAAAGAAATTGAATAAAAAACCAAGAATTTGTCATGAACATGCATTTTACATATTCAGTATACATGAATGTGTATTTATAAATTCATAATTGTGCAAAATTGTGATGTGTGTATGTATGATATATTATAGAGGATCACATTGAGCGACAGTATCTAGATATTGCGGAGACTTTAAGGCAATAAGCTAAAAGGAGCATCAGTGAGTCAACTTAGATGACCTTCCTAGGATTGTTTGATTTATTTTGTTTAACTTACAATTATTGAACAGTTTGTGATCTGAATATGAATTCCAGACTTAAATAGTCTAAGGAGTTTAATAGTCAGGAATGTATTAGAAGTGTATATTTGCATCTGAAAATTGAATGATATATGTTTGCCTCTGAGTTCTGAATGCTCAACGAAAGTTGAATGCCGGACTGAGGTCCAATGAAAATGAGATTCTGTCTGTGCATCATAATTGAGTGTTATTTATGGCATAATCTATTATTTGATGCATTTTTATAAAATACATGCTCATTTAAAGGCGTTGTGATCAGAGTAGCCTGTTTGAAAGAGCTATAAGCTCAGTATTCTGCACATAGAGCTCTACTCCGTGATTTTTGTTTCTAACTAAGCCCAATGGGCCAATATCTACTTCTGTATCTGAAAGGCACTCGGTCACAACAAATAATAACAATTGAGAGTCTCATATGCATCTTCAATTGCATATTATGATTATGAAATATGTGAATGTGAATTCTTTCTAAAGTTATGATGTTAAAATGATATATCATGATAATATGATTGATTGGGTGTTCAAATTCTAAAAGAAGGTATGTCAATTATATGAAATTCTTATGTCTTATTTTGATAGAAAATGTTGTGAATTTGATTGGTCATATGATATCTAAGTGTGCCTGGAGTGAGATCATCAATGATGGGTCTCTCATTGAGTTTGCAAAAACTCATCCAAAATTTTCTATGTGATTTTACAGGTACGAGACAGGAGACCTAGGTTTTTTCTAAGATTCTCAGAAGCACTTTTTGGGGTTAAGTTATGGATCAAAGGTCTGTCAGCTAGCACTTGAGGAGTTGTTTTTTTTAAAAAGTAGTTTACTTATGTTTTGTAGAACTTTTGTTATAAAGGTTTGTAAGCTACTATGTATTAATGCAATGACAAGGTTTTTAAATATTGTGTTTTGTGACTTTTACATACATAGTTGATGCTATGATTGAGTTGGATATATTGCCATGTTATAAGTGAAGGTGTGATAGTTAACACGCTATTATTGTAGATTATATACTCGAATGTCCTTAGGGTGTTCTGGTATGTAATTTATGGTAGTAGGGTGCTGCAATTTTTTGGTATCAGAGCATGGTTTGGCATCCACAGAGATATATACAGACATTAAGACATGATAAATAGTGAGAGTCAGCCGACATAGAGTCTGTAGGAGTTAATAAAGAGTCTCTTGTACCTAAATTTGCTCATATGCCTCCAAGAATCCCAGAGAGGCAAGAAAGAAGATATGATAAGCTGAGAAAGTAAGAGGCTGTGGACTTCTACAGAAGTATAAAACCTACTGAGGCAGAAGGTTGGTTAGAAAGAACTGAAAGGGTGTTCGATCAGATGGACTGTGAAGAAAATGAGAGATTTGATTATACTGTCTCACTACTGTAGGGTCTAACATATCAGTGGCGGAAGACTATTCCAGGCAGTACCACTATACCTTGTGGTTTGACGTAGGAAGATTTTCTAAAGGTGTTTACAGAGAATTATATGCCTAAGATTTATCTGGATAAAAAATGAAAGAATTTATGGATCCGAAGCAAGGCAAATTCATAGTGTGTGACAAAATATGAGATAAGATTCAATGAGTTAATGAGGCATATACAACTGTAATGACCCCAACTGAAGAAGACAAATGTTGACAGTTTGAGAATGGGCTAAACATGGAGATCAGAACAAGGTTAGCTCTTTCTAATTTGGGTAGTTTCACAGAACTACGAGCAGTCTCACTTGGAATTAAACAGTGATTAAAAGATGGTCAGGGAGAGTACAGACAAGAGTTTAAAGGGAAGAGGCAGGTTGAATATCAGGTTGATTCTGGTAAAAGCTTTAGTAAATGCCAGAACAGATCATCTCCATTCCAGACTAGATCGAGATAATCAGGATTTAAACCAAGAGGTGGATTTGTTTAGACAGATAGTGGTACAGGATCTGGATCGGTGTCAAGAGGACAGTCACAACAGATGCCTGATTGTGAATATTGTGGTAAGAAGCATGGTGGTCAGTGTTGGAGGTTATCGGGAGCTTGTTTCCGTTGTGGCTCTATAGAGCATCAAATCAGGGCTTGCCCCAAGACTCTGGGACCACGGTCTGGGATGAGAGGAGGAACAGTAACTGAGACAACTGTACAGTAGAGTAGAGCTATCGGTTCTGGACATAGAGGCAGAACTCAGTCAATAGGGCCTAGTGTTAGGACCAAGGTGTGAAGTAATCAACCACAGTCTCAGGCTAGGGTCTATGGCATTACCAGACAGGAGGCATAGAACTCCCCAGATGTGGTAGAAGATGTGTTGAATGTTTTTAATTTTGAAGCATTTGTATTGGTAGATCCAGGATCTACACATTCATTCATCACATCGGATCTGGAATCTAGATTACATTGTAAGAGAGAAATGTTGAATACTAGTTTAGTGGTAAGTACTTCAGTGGGTAGCACAACAGTGATTGGTGAGGTATGTAAAAGGTGCCTAGTTTGGATTTATCAGGCAGAGTTAGAAGCTTATTTGATCATATTATAGTTGAGAGAGATAAATGTCATCATAGGCATGGATTGGCTCACTGCTCATGGGGCAGTGATGAATAGTTATACTAAAGAGGTAGTTCTTGAATCCCCTAATCAGCTGAGAGTGGTGTTTCGAGGAGTTGGTCAGGTAGTGCCAGCCTGACTAATTTCATTCATGAGTGCTTTGAGATTGATTCGAGGTGAATGTGAGGCTTATCTGGCCTACGTAGTTGATACCCAAAATGAACATACCATTAAGGATATTCTTATTGTTAGGGAATTTCTGGATGTGTTTCCTGTTGAACTACCGGGACTACCCCCAGAAAGGGAGACGAAGTTTACTATTGATCTTGTTCCAAGTACTGCTCTTATATCAATTCCTTTATATAGGATGGCATCTGTTGAACTGAAGGAACTGAAGATCAAATTATAGGAGTTGTTAGATAAAAGTTTTATTAGACTTAGTGTGTCACCTTGGGGAGCTCTAGTATTGTTTATGAAGAAGAAGGATGGAACTCTTAGATTGTGTATTGATTATCGGCAGTTGAATTAGGTAACAGTTAAGAATAAGTATCCATTGCCGAGGATTGATGATTTGCTTGATCAGTTACAGGGAGCTTAGGTGTTCACAAAGTCGGACTTGAGATCAAGATATTATTAGTTGAAAATAGCTGAGGCTGATGTACTAAGGAGTGTATTTAAAATAAGATATAGGCACTTCGAGTTTTTGGTGATGCCATTTAGATTAACTAATGCCCTAGTAACTTTTATGGCCCTGATGAATAAGATATTTCAATCTTATTTAGATCACTTTATGATTGTTTTCATCGATGATATCTTTGTGTATTCAAAGTGTAGAGAGGAACATGCAGAACATCTAAAACTGGTTCTACAGATAATGAGGGAGAAACAGTTGTATGCCAAGTTCAATAAGTGTGAATTTTGGTTTGATCAAGTAGTATTCTTATGTCATATTGTGTTTGGAAAAGGTATACAAGTAGACCCAAAGAAAATAGAAGTAGTGATGAAATGGGAAGCTCCAAGAAATGTGACAAAGATTCAGATTTTTCTTGGATTAGCTGGTTATTACAGAAGGTTTGTCGAGGGGTTTTCACTGATCTTAGCCCCTCTTACAAAGCTTCTGAGAAAGAATGTGCCTTTCAGATGGAATGATGATTTCCAGTGAAGCTTTAAGGAGCTAAAGCATCGGTTAACTATAGCACCGGTGTTAGCTATTCCATCTAGATCTGAAGGGTATGTAGTGTACAATAATGCTTCACACCAGGGGTTAGGATGTGTACTAATGCAGTATGGAAGGGTAATAGCATATGCATCGAGACAGTTGAGGTCTCATAAGTTTAATTATGATTTGGAATTGGCTGCAGTAGTATTTGCTTTCAAGGTTTGGAGGCACTACCTATATGGTGAAACTTTTCAGGTATTTATTGATCATAAAAGTTTGAAATATTTGCTGAGTCAAAAAGAGTTGAATATGAGATAGAGGCGGTAGATAGAGTTGTTGAAGGATTATGATTGCACAATTAAATATCATCCTGGTAAAGCTAATGTGGTCGCAGATGCATTAAGTAAGAAGTCAAATAGCAGTGTGGCTCAAGTACAAATATCGAGGTTGCCTAAACTAGTTCAATTAAAAGCACTGAATGTTGAGTTGAAATTGGGGCAAGATGAGACATTGATAGCTACACTAAAGCTGAGACCAGTATTATATGAGAGAATTAGGAAAGCCCAGTGTAAAGATCCAGAGATTGTGAAGTTAATTGAGAAGTTGAACTTTTGGGTCATTGTTGATAAATCGAGGCAACATGATGCCATTTGGGTCATTGTTGATAAATTGACCAAGTCGGCTCATTTCTTGCCAATGAGAGAGAGTAACTCACTAGATCAGTTGGCTCAAAAATATGCGAATGAAGTAGTGAGATTACACGGGGTTACAGGGTCTATTATATCGAATCGAGATCCCAGATTTACTTCGAGATTTTGGGGTAGCTTATAAACAGCCTTGGGTACTAAACTAAATTTCAGCACTGCATTTTATCCTCAAACAGATGGTCAGAGTGAGAGGACTATTAAGACTGTTAAGGATATGCTCAGGGCTTGTGTTTTGGAGTTTCAAGGAGCATGAGACATGTATATAGCTCTGATTGAATTTGCTTATAACAATCAGTATCACAGTAGTATCGGTATGGCTCCTTATGAGGCGTTGTATGGCAGAAAGTGTCGTTTGCCTTTATATTCGAATGAAGAGGGTCTAAGGATTGTCAACGGCCTAGAATTAATTAAGGATACTGTTGATAAAGTGAAGTTGATCCGGAGTAGAATTAAAATGGCATAAGACCGATAGAAAAGTTATGTGCATCAGCATAGGCGAGATATGGAATATCAGGTGGGAGATAAGGTATTTCTAAGAGTATCACCTTGGTGAGATGTATTGAGGTTTGGTAAGAAGGGTAAATTAAGCCCGAGATACATTGGTCCATTTGATATAATTAGAAGAATTGGGCCATTGGTTTATAAGTTAGCCTTGCCTTCTGAAATGGCACAGATTCATAATATGTTCCATATGAGTATGCTTAGGCGATATCAGTCGGATCCAACTCATGTGATACCGACTTAGGAAATTGAAGTTTCTGGTAACTTGAGTTATGTTGAAGAACCAGTAAAAATAATTGGATATCAAAATAAACAATTGAGAAGTCGAGTGATCCCAATGGTAAAAGTACTTTAGAGGAACCATTCAAGTGAAGAAGGAACTTGGGAAATAGAAGAACATATGAGAAAGCAATACCCCTAATGGTTTCATGAATCAGGTAAGAATTTCGAGGATGAATTTTTTTTAAGAGGGGAGAATTGTAACATCCTATTATTCCATGATTAGGGTTAGAACCCTAGGATGCTTTATTTATGAGAATTTATTGAGAAATTAGAAATGCATTTTATGCATTATATGACATACACATGCACGTGAATAATGTTGTCATTGATGAAATAATTGTACATGCATTCATTGACATTTTTCTGGGTATAAGTGAATTTTTAATGTGATTAAAGTGTGAATTTTGGATAATTAAATTG
>JAOQMS010043035.1:0-12556 GCA_027563885.1 Erythroxylum longipes
AAGCAAAACATGAACCTATCCACACTTCTTATGTACTGCTCGAAATTTTCTAAGAAAAGTTTCAGGGTCCAACACATACACAGCAAAGTAATTTATATACACCAATCCAGTTCACAGAACACTTAATTTAAATTACAATCACATAATCCTTATCATATATTTTACAATCATCAAAGAAAGAATTCAATTATAAATCATGCTCAGCAAATCACTACAAAGTACACAACAATATGGCTCAAGAGAATCCCATAGAATAGAATGGCGAAACCGAAGTTAATACCATGAACAAAATGAGTCTATTTTTCAGAGCTCATATGCCACAAGCGGGCAACCGAGAGAAGGCTTTAGGTCAATGTGCACGTGATGAATAGAATGGTATCTCTTTTATCCACATAAGCAAATTTTGATGCATACATATTTCATAACATATTCATATTTTTCATGCTTCTTGAATTTTATATTTTGCATCCATACTAAAATGCAACATCTTTCAAAGTAAACATGATAAAAAATTCATAGGACATTTTTCCCACATTCATAATGATTCAAGACAATCATATTTAACATACGTACACACAACTATTTTTGCTCATCATCACAAAACTATAAACATATTATCCACCTATTTACTTGATATTTCCAAGATCAAGCTTGTTCTTCTTCTTGCTCTCGACTTCAATTTTCTTTATTCCCTTCAAACAAAAATATTTTCATTTAAACATCATATACAAATAACACCCCTATAAAGCTTTATTATCCAAAAATGAGCTTAGGCTTAATATACTCTTAATTTAACTAAGCTAATCTAACTAATATCTAGTATAAAATCTATAAAAAATCAAAATAGATTTCTTCTCTCCTTTCTCCATCTGTTTTCAGCACATAAAACCTATTTTCTCTATTTTCTTCTTCTATCAAAACAAGAAAAGAACATAGAGATTACCAAAAACTTAGCTGAATCTTCTTCTTCCACTTCTTATCTCCTTTATCTTTCTTTCCTTTTTCTTGTTTTTTGTTTCTTTTTCTACTTCTCTTCTTCTACTTCCTTCTACATTTTTCTTCTCTCTTTCTTTCTTATTTTACACGACTCTCTCTTTTTCCTAACCTCTCAAACACGTCTCTCCCTTTTCTCCTATTTTTATACAACTCTCTTCCTCTTTCTCTAGTTTCTTTTAGGTTCTTCTTTCTTTCTTTCTTTCGTAACCTCACGAACACGTCTCTTTCTTTCTTTCATGTGTTCTTCTCTTATTAATTTAAAACAAACTCTAATATCCCAAACTTACCCTTCCTTATTTAATCTGATACCTTCTAATTCCTTAACGTAATCCTAACACTTCCATTTAATCCATAAAATCATATGTAATTAAAAATATTCATAAATAAACTCCATAAATTTCTAATTCAAGAATTCTCATTTTTTTACTCATGACTAAAGGACAAAAAATTTCTCATTTAATAATTCTAACTTCCAAGAAAAGTTCAGGGTCCAACACTAGCAGATCTACACAACTACATTAGATCATGTACCCCCAGAAACCTCTGTGTGTACAGGAATGAGTTGTTGTTCCTGTACAGGCATGATACAAAGGCCTAGATGTATCAGATCTAACTGTATAAGTAACGGGTATATAATAACTGAAGGGTCAAAGGGCCCACCATCATCATAGAGATCGTATTTCAGAAATTTAGTTGTTTATGATTCCACTATTCCAGTCCCTCCTCCTCTATAGTAAAACCTATAACCTTTAAAGTGATCAGTGACTAAATAGCAATGAGCGTAACGAGCATGCAATTTTTCTTTATAAGGATTATACTACCTCAACAGGGTAGCCCCATATACGAATGTGTGTAAGGCTGGGTTTCCACACTTCTAGATAATCAGGTAGATTAGTCATATTTTGCATCAAATTCTTCAAGTCCTTTAGGGTGCTTTTAAGACTTTTGGCAACACATCATTTTGCTCAGGACTACTCGGCATAGTGAACTAAGTCACTATTCCAACTGATTCCATATATCTGATAAACAAACCTTTTTATGTCCTGAAACACCATCTTTGCCATGATACTCTCCTCTATAGTCAGATATGACTATCTTAATGAATTTTCCCAACCTGTTCTCAACCTTCAGTCTTTAAGCAAGAACACATAAGATATAATGGGAATAATCATCAACAAATGTTAGAATACATTTACAATTGCACAATGCAACCGCATAAGGTCATTTTATGTCCGTATGTATCAGACTTAACAAGTCAAAAGCACAATTTGACCTCTTTATCCTTATTTCAGTCAACATATCCCTGCAATAATTAGCACATGTTCCCAGATCATCATTATCTAAAATTGAGAGAATGCTTTCCTTAATCAATCTCTCAACCCTAGATCTGAAAATGTGGCATAAACTTTTATTGCACCCCATATATGACTTATCATTCATCAGGGTTCTTCTTTTCATGATTTGTTCAGTAAGATACGAAGAAGCATATATCTAATTCGGGGTAAGACATATTCTATATAGACCATATGATAAGAAAGTTATACCATTATATTTTGCATTAAATAACAACTGCATAACAAAAGCGTTAATTACAAAACTTTAACTTTCTTTGTCCAAAATTGATACAAAAATTACACATAAAATGTGTCGTGTAAAACCAAAATGAACCTTACAACAAGGTTCAATACATACATCCCCTATAGATATTACTTCCACTTCTTCATTGCTATCAATTATCAGTTTCTTCCTCTCTTTATTTGACTCTATCTTGGATATGAACCCCTGTATCGTAGAAGCACCACGATCAGATGCTCTAATTTATAACCACCAAGAAATTAATGCGAATATCACAAAATTAGATTGATAAATTGATAAGCCAAGGAGTTACCTGATGGTCTTAGTCTTTCTTTCTAGGCCTCATACTGTTGGCTTCTTTATGTTCGCAAGACCTTTACCAGTATTGGATTGACCAACATCATCATGTGGAGAAGATTTAGTCTTTCTAACTTTGAACTTAGAGGGCTTCATCTTCGCCATCCTTTTAGTTACTTCAAACGCTGTAGGAGTAGCAAGCATGAGTTTCTTCTCATCAGCAACACAATAGGAAATCAAAGGACTGAAGTCTTATTCCTCATCCAGCGAATAATATCTCAGCACCAGATTACTAAACTCTGAAGGGATTGTACTCAGAATCTGTTGAACTATAAAGACATTAGGAAGAGGAATATTCAGCATCTTTAGTCTACTATAAAGATGGATCATTCTTGTATGTAGTCTATCACTCCCCCTTCTCCTGTATACCTTATGGAGAATAAATATTTCATTAAGGCACTTATCTCAACGTTAGAAGAGACCGTGTACCTTTTGGAGACATTATTAAAAAATTCCTTTGCTATGTCTATGTCCAGAAGTCCACTAAGCAGATGTTCAGGTAAGGATCTCTTAATGGTCATAAGACATAATCTGTTAGACCGATCCCAAGTTGCATAGGCTACTTTATAAGCTTTTGAGCTGATGGATGTTATGGAGATGGCCTATCCGTCCGTATGGCCATATCAATTGCAGCTATCTCCACAGCATTCAATACATCCTCTGTCTACTTTTTTCGTATTGAAACCAATCAAGGTTTCAATGATGACACTGATATTGTTGACTGAAAAGGTGACTGAATGCAAAATAACAATGTAACGATGAAAACAAATGTAGGATAATAGTGATACTCAAAGCCATTAAATAGTATCTTCATTGAGAATCTGATCACATATATTATGAAATACCTTTAGGCTAAATACATAATTTATGCAATTAGACCTCCACATAAAAGCGATCAGAGTACAAATTATGAACTCTCATGACACCACCACTTTTGGTTGAATAGATCACTTGAGCAGCAACTTTCCTCCATCTATTGCCTTGATGCACATCTCAAAATTTTATGTAAGGCCAACACCTTTTAGTAGAATAACCAAACCTAAAATCAGAGACATCCCCCAATATGCAAGAAAAAATAATTTAAAATACTGACTCGAAGGGCCATTTTGGTGACTACATCTTCATCGGCACTTAAAAAGTCCACAAACATAAGGGATACATCTTTACGTTATCCTCACATTCTTTATGGGCATATGTTATGTGACAATGTAACACCAATAAATGCCAAAACCCAAATACACAATCTCATTGTCACACACTCATGTCGAAGACATTCTTTGAAAACATTATTTGGGACTTTCGTAGCAAAAAATTTTTGTTAGAGCTACTATCGTGCCTTACCGGATACTGAACCGACCACACGAGACACTAGAACCTCATGTATCTCCCTTATGGCAAGTTCATTGCACAAAAATTCACTCAAAAAAGGCTTTTAGAATGTCTTAATTCCTTTTCTGGGTAACTATCATGCAATCCCAAACATTGAACATGAGACCCCAGACACAAAAACCTGAAGTATCTCCTTCATGTGATGTTAGAAGCATGAAAATTTACTCGAAATTGGCTTTAGAATGTCTTAATTCCTTTTTCTAGAGATAAACTTTAATTTATTACTAGTGTAACAAATCTAAAAAATGGAAAATTTCACTGTATCAATTTCCTGGACCTGGACACTAACCCAAACCACCTTGGGGCACCCTTACAGGAAATCTGAAAATTTTAGTTTTTTTAGAATTTCCTTACGACAAATGTTAGCATGATGTCAACGTTACTGTAGCACTGATGTCAGTAGACGACGTTGACTTCTAACGTCATTATGATGTCTGTAACTAACATCAGCCTTACGCGTCCGTGTGAGAGGCACGTCCTAGATAGTTGTCAGCAACAGACCCGCGTGTGTGACACCTGCCAGATGCACCCATTGACGCTGGCACATGCATCACACGCGGGACACGTGTCCTTAAGTCGTTAGGCCATATGTCGAGCATTCATACGGTTGTGTGTTGCACGTGTCTATTACACCGCTTCTGCTTTATCATTGTAGACTGGATGGCGCGTGTGTGGCACGTGTCACAAACGTCCGCCATCCTATCTGGTGCATATATCACACGCACCTAACAGTCTCTGTCTCCTAACAATAGTCAAGCCATTTCCAGAGAGTCTTAGATCAATTTTTTGACCTCCTATGCTTGTTTTCACCCCATTTTTCAAGATTAAACACATGTATACTACTTTCATGCAACAATAAGCAAAAAAAATTGAAAAAATGAAACTTTATTCTATGAAAACCTTATAAAAAAATAAAAAATCTTTGTGTTTAATCACTAGATCATGTCACTGTTTTAATACCACATGTAACAAGTAATAAGACCTTAGTTATGTATCCCGAATCGAACGTAAAAAGGCTAATAAACAAAGAAATATGAAAAATACCTTATTTTTGTTCCGTAACTTCAAACGAGCTTTTTGAAGTCAAAACGAGCGTGAATCCACCTCCACCTTCATGATAACTGTTTACCGGGATGTGGTAAAGACTTTCTACAATTTTTTCAAAACGTAAGCTCTCTTAACAGGTCAGAGAATCCTTATGCTTACAAATGACATGAGCAATTACAGGAGACCTTAACCTTTTTATATAGCATCCATATCGTGCTTTCCTATCGCAGGCTCAATATAGGTCTGGTCAATACTGATCGAGATCCATCTTCTACTCGGACTTTGACCCATTGATTTAGATCATTTATTGGGCCACTTTATTATCTTTATCTGGATCAAATTACGTAACTTAACTGATAAGTTATTGAAAATTTGAAAAATGCAATTAAATATTGTCTAACTTTATGGGAAAAGTCAAAAATATCCAATAAGGTTAACTCATTTCCAGGATACACTTCACTGGATTAAATGATTTTTCCCTTCAAGTAACAAGTTGTAATTTCAACCTTTCACTTTATGACATGGTATTAAATCCTAAGTAACATCATAATTACATGTCTTCAATAAGAACAAAAAATGATTCCATCTTAATTACATGTCTTAAGACTTTGAACATAATTCCAAGTAACCATTCATGTGGATTTCTAGATTTCTTACTCTAGGGATGCAATTTGTCCACAAATATATTTAAATAGCAGGTAATTAACTGAAAGAATTGATGTAAGCACACAAAGTTCATTACATTCTTAATTAATAATCCAACATATATATGGAAAGTAATACAATTATTTTAACAATTTATTCAATTAAAATAAGGAAACTGACCAAAGAAATGGTTTATTTCATTATTTTACATACGAAGTGGGGATCAAGTAAAGGTCATTTTTTCTGTGGCGGCACCACAAGCTTCATACATATTAAGATTTGCAGGATTCAATCCATTATGTAGTTTCCAGTTAAAATGATATAACAAATTGGCAAGTGTAAGCTTGACAATGGCAATAACTTTGTTAATGCCAAGGCAAATCCTCCTTCCAGCACCAAATGGAATATACTTAATGTTTGTGTATATTAATACCTCACAAGGTTGTCCTGTTAGCAGGGTTTAATCAGCTAAATTATCTAGTGAGTGAGGATTCATTGTCAGGATTGAATTGCTTTACCTTCATCATATCAAGCAGTTAAAGCAAAACAATTTACTACATAATGCTTTGGGCAAAGTTTCAGAAAATTTTCAATTTATTTAATTGTATAAAATTTTGTTTTACTTATTTAAGGATTAATTTAACTTTTACCTGTTGTTTATAGATGAAGCTTAATATCGTCGATATTGAGAAACCTAAAGTTTCAAGCTGTGTGAGTTCATTGTTGAAACAAAAGGCCAAGGATCATTGTTATCGACGACTACATAAATACTACAAATCTTTTCCTTCGGATAAGGAGGAAAGGAGACATGTTCCCGAACAGGTGATTGCAAAAAATTGGAGCCAAATGTGTGATTATTGAGCTCTGCCAATGTTAAGGTTTGTCTTCTTTCTCTGCACATTTGCTTTCGTTAAACTTGTAACTCAATTTAATGATTATTTCTTTTCTTTATTTAGGAAAAGAGTAAGAAAGCCAAGGTTAACAAAGGAAAAAATTAAAACTCCTTATAACAAAGGAAAAAATTAAAACTCCTTATAACCAAGGCTTCAAATCATTTGTTATCGTACGAGATGAATTTGTAAGTTCTTTATTTACAAGTTATAATTATATTAGTAAATATAATATTATTTATTATGTTTTCAATTCTTTTTCCCCATAAATAGATTGAGAAGGAACTTCATGGACAAGAGTGTGATAGGATCACACTATATAAACCCACTCATTATAAGGAAGGTTAAGGGTGGATGCAAAAAAAAGCGCAAAATAACTATGTAAGTATAAAATTTTGTTTAAATTTTAAGTCTATTTATTTATGTAGTACTAACTAATAATATTTGAATTAAATATTGATTTTGTTTTTTAAATTTTAGAATAAGGTGTATGAGTTGATGCAAAGATCATTGTTTGCTGGAAATGAGTCAAATGTATATGACATTTGCAATAACATGTTTGGTCCAAGATCCAACTACATCAAAGGTCTTGAGTTTGACCCCTAAGCCAGCTGCTTCATCCTCATCAAGACCAGCATATGTAACTCATCTTCAAGATGAGAACCAGTCGCTTAAGACTAAATTACAATGTAATAAAGAAAAGTTAGAACAAAATGAAAAAAAGTTAGAACATAATGAACGAAATTTTGCTAAGCGCGAAAAGATGGTCAAACAAATACTAGGCCCAAATTATGTAGATAGTGGTGAAGAATCTTAATTTGTACATAAATATTTTTGTTAACATTTGAAATTAAAATTTAATGATATTTAATTGTTTATATAAAATGCTTCTAATTTATAATTATTTTAATTTTAATTTTATAATAAATTATAAAAAATCTAAATATTACAAACAATAACATGGATTAAAAATTTGACCAATAATTATAATTAACATATAAAATTATTAGTAAGAATGTTTATGAAAAAATTAAAATTAAAAATCTTCACCAAAACTTTTTAGCTATGTTTTAAAAAATATGGCCAATAAATTTTGGTTACGTTTTACAAAACGTAACTAAAACATTTTTATTACGAATACTGAATTGTTTCAAATAATTTTAGGCAACAATTATTGATTTGTCGGTAAATGTTATTACCTACGTTTATTGTTTCGTAGCTAATAACATTTAGCCATAAAAGAAAAGCGTAACAAAATATCATTGGCAATGATTATGTCTATCGTCGCTTATCTCTTCTAACAATAAATTATACTCATTACGAAACATAATTTGCAACGATTTGGTAAAAATGTCGCCTATAGTATTTTGATACCATGATTTTGCAACGATTTATTATCGTCGCTAGATATTATCAGTGACGAATTTTGTATTTTTAGCAACGATTTTTAGTGATTCATTATTTGGTTATCACATTTTCTTGATCAATTTGCTTGTTACTACTGGTGTTATTTGAAATGGTATAATATATTATTTGTATATGATATATTGTATTAATTTAATGTTCTTATGATGATATTGTAATAGAATAAACAAATATGGGCTAAAATTATATATATATAATTAAAATATATATCACCTGGTATATCTTTGACATGAAAATAGTGTAAAAGTGTCATTAATTGATTCAAGAATGTTATTTATTGTTGTTTTGATAATATAGCATAAGCTGAAAGGATATATTCCAAATTTTATCAAGCGAAAGCATTATGTTCAATGTTAAAATAATTTCGATCTTTTTTTATTGTTATATGTGATATGTTAATTGTATTATATATATAATATTCAGATTTCAGATATTGATTGCACTAATTGTAATGAGAAGATGAAGTTACGAATATCAAATGCTAAGCCTAACATTCTTCAACATTTTCAAGAATGCATTAATATAAAAGTATTTCAATTATTATTTTTTAACAATGCCATTAGTATACAAAATTTTAATTAATATTGAAATTGCACGTGTCGTTTGGGTACTTAGTATTTGAAATTGAATTGAACGCTTGTATGTCAAACATCTTACATACGTCAGGGTAAAAGTCTTGTTCGCAAAATGCATTATTGCTCACAAGAAGTAAGTATATATAGTACTTCAACTAAATAATGCAAATTTGTCTTAAGTACAATATTTGTATTTATATCTTTATTTTGTAGCTCGCATATGATTATAAAGCTTAGGCATCTAATGTACCTAGCTCACGTATGGAGGCATTGTCAAATGACTACAAGATTCATTATGATCTTAATAGCCAATATTATAAAAGTTGAATTGGAAGTTAGTTTGTAACAGTTAAAAGTTGAAATTCCTCTTTTTACAACTGCAAGTATTCATGTGAGATCCTCAAGAAACATTAATCATAAGGCAATAGTTCTCCTTTGAACTCTACTTCTAAATTGCAATAGTAAGAACGTGGTAGCATGTAATTAGGGTTAAAGATGTAGCCCAATTTTGTGCAATTAATTTATATTCGTAAAAATTATTATGTTTAATAAAAACCTATTCAATAATCATGTCATTGCAACTTAATTACCAATTGAAATATATGTTGATAAGGAGTCCTGATTGAGCTAATTTTCAGG
The DNA here is from genome assembly GCA_027563885.1 of Erythroxylum longipes. Classification (NCBI taxonomy): domain Eukaryota; kingdom Viridiplantae; phylum Streptophyta; class Magnoliopsida; order Malpighiales; family Erythroxylaceae; genus Erythroxylum; species Erythroxylum longipes. The sequence continues at coordinate 9,539 of JAOQMS010043035.1, forward strand.
AAATTTAAATCCATGCAAATTTTTCAAAAAGTGAAGTTTGCAAGTGGCTCAATAAATATCTTGCATAATCTTTAGTTCTAGATGTATCTCCTTTTAATATGTAAAACAAACATACACTACAAGCAATATGTTGTTTACTCCTATAAAATAACACTTATACAGCAGTGTCAACCAGTGAAAAAAGAACCAATATTCAAATTTTCAATCAACCAAAGTGTGTCCAAATTATTAACCAAAGCATAAGAAAAACAATAGTCAAATAGTCAACTAAAGCATATTCAGACTATCAACCAAATCATAACTAATATACAACCAGAAGTTAGGTATCCAAATTCTCAATCATCAATAACTTGATATTTTCTTGGAGCAGATCTTTTATCCCTCAATTTGATCATCCTCCTAATTTGAGTTATATTGCCAATTGTATTTTAGGAAGCTTGAGTTATTGTTACATTATTATTTGGAGGTTTGAGCACTTGACATTAACTTCACCCATCTATGAAGCATAAAAAATAAAAATCTCAATATTAGCATCTCAGATATAATTACATATAAACAGCATAAAAATGTATTTAAATGACTAACCATAAAATAAGTATTCTCACTAAATTTAACCATAAAATAAGTATTCTCACTAAATTTCCTAAAGGTCACTCCATATCCTTTAGTTGCCTATATACAAAAGAAATTATAATGTTATATGATTAAGGAAAAATTACTTGAAATTAAATATGAATATTAACTAACCACTTTCGTCTCCTTTCTTAAGATAGAGGATGCAGTATTTGAGCCTATAGATACTAATTGTGTAGGTCTTCAAATTGGACGGTGACCAATATTAGATAAAGGGGCTTCATTTTCTGGTAGCCATCCTCTTTTTAGCTGCATTATACATATTGATATACTCAATGATGAATAAATTGACATTTTATCCACATTTGAAATGAAGAAAATTTAATAATCATGTTATCAATTTCAAGTCGCCTCGAAGGTTGACCCTTATTTTTACATCCTTTTATATTATGACCAATTTCATAACAATGATGGCATCTGATTATTACTCTAACCTTACTTAATTTGTTGGTATTTCATGGTTCTTTAGTCGTATCCTTTTTTCTTGCCTTTTGGGTCTTTCAGGCATCTTCTTGATCAAAAGAGGTAATATTGGCTATAAACTTTGGCTAAAATTTAGGACCACTAATGGGTCTATAACATAATGGTAACTTTTCAAATAACAATCACACTTATAACATCAACTGAAATAAGCATCAATATCCTCCCTCTGATATGATATGCAAGCTATAGCATGCTTACATGGAATTCTTGTTAAATCCCAAAGTCCACATTGACAAGTTTGTGCTTGTAAATCAATGATGAACTTGTTGAAAAAAGTGTGACTTAAAATTTAAAATTCTCATTTGTCTTGGTCATACAGTGCCTTGCTTCACCTTTTTGCAAGCTCTATTTTCTTCCTCACTCTTGAGAATATATCATCAGTGGATTTGAGCATCATGTCCCTTTTTTTATTTATCCAAGTTAATAAAGAAACTGATATATTTCTAATATATTGATCAAGCTTTTTGTACAAAATTCAAAAATGAATCCATTAAATGTCTCTAATATATTAGTATGAACTATTTCACAGTTTGGTTTTGTACTTACGAATGTCTTCATAAAAGACTTCGATGTGCTTATTTTGGAATCACCATAGGCCTTAATTGAAATACTCTTCAATTACTCCATTACCTCATCAAATTCCACTTCCCTTGTGGAACTCATTGCTTACAAAAATAAAATCCTATATGTGTGGCCTTTATGAACACTTAACAAATTTAATAGACATGTTGGACACATTTTCAATGCTTAATTTCTAGGAACAGATTGTTTAAATTTAAGAACTCAAATCACAATAAGAAATGAACCTCATATATATAGATATTTAAAGTTTACCATAATTAGAAATTTTCTCCCTATTAAGTTGTCATTTTTATACTAATTTTGGGGATAAATTTCTTCAATGTGTTGAAATTATTGTTCAAAATTGATGGACTTGTTTCTTATATGTTCACAGATAATTTTCAACATATGAAAGATGAAATTGGATCAAAAAAATGGAAAGAAAAGAAAGACAATTCGAATTCCCAGCTGGCAGAAAATTAGTTGACTAAGCGTGGACACGTGTAAGGAAAAATATTATCTGCAAAACCTGATTTGAAATTAGATTCAATCCACCTAAGATCTTCATGATTTTGGGAATCAAGTTTTGCCTTATTGATAGGGATCTATGACCTAAATATGGGGGAGTGTATCTGCTGAAGATTACGAAAGGAGAGAAGATCGAAAATCATTAAAAGGGGATTCACTGTTAATGTTGGAGACTAGTTTTTAGTTTTAACGTTTTCTGCATAAGTCTTAGTTCTTTAGTTTTTACTTTTTTTCTATAGTAGCTTTTTCTGTGTTTTACAAGAATTCTCATATTTTGCTAGGAAAAGACCAAGGATGGAGACTTTATATTCTGCTATTCTTCTGTTAGTTCTTACCTTTAGTATGAGTAGCTAAATTTATTTTCTTGGTTGAAGGGAACCACGTTATCATCTAGTATGTGTGAGATTTTCAATTAAATTTTATTTCATTGAAGAATATTAAGTGTCTTCCAAATTGCTTTTCATGATTGAATTGATTGATTTCTAGGGTACGCAACTAGGAATTGATTTGTTTAATTTATAGCCAGATTAGTAGGATTTGATGTTCAATCTTGCTAATCCTAAGTGGCAATTAGAATTACCATCTTTACCTTAGAGTTGAAAATTCTAAGAAGACGCTTAACTTGATTGAAAGCATATCGTATATGTGTTTTATTCATTGGTTTCTTAAATGCATATCAATATGTCTTGTCTTATTTATTAGCTTCTTAGTTTTTAAAGCTAATAATCAATTAAACTTAAGATCGTATCTAAGTTGTTAACTAATAAGAATGTTTAGAATATATGTTTCTATTCATTTAATCTTATGAGAAAA